>APFE030712634.1:2617-29295 GCA_000404065.3 Pinus taeda
AATATGTGTTATTATTATGTTCTCAATTTAAGTTTTATAGTTTTTCTATATAATATAAACTTTTAGCCATATGATTAAATTTTTTGGACATGTTATATTTTAATAGAACTAAGAGTAGTTAAATTTCAATTTTCCAAACGTATTACTTTATAATAACATAATTTGACAAATTTATTGTTTTATATTATATATAATTTGTATGGCTTTGAGGAACTTAATTTGATGCATCATTTGATTTTGCTATTAGTTTCTCTCAGTTTGCGAGGAACATAATTTGATTCCTAGATTGAAGGTACAAATTAGTTACAGTTATTTTTTCACGGACCATAGATTGAAGAAGGCACACTGAACACATCACGAACGACCAAAAAACGATAACAAGATTTGTTTTTGACTACTTCTACAATAACTCTTATTAATATTTGCAGAAATCTTACATTGGCTAACACTTAATGAAGGAAAGCTATATTTAAGAAGCACACCATAGCCACACAATACAATCTAGATATCTCAAATCTGGATCTGATGAACTATCGAGAGAAATGATCAGTTTATCCAGAGATGAAGGAAATGCTAAAGAGATGCCATGGCCTATTTATTTATTTAGTACAATAGATTCAACACCATGCAAATGATACTAACGCATATTATTTTAGTTTTTTTATAAATTTAATATCCGCCACCAGAAGCTCCCCCGTTGCTGCCATCATCTCCAGCGCCGTAACCGGAACCAGAGCCAGAACCGTGACCGTAACCAGAACCGGAACCGGAACCAGAACCGTAGCCCGAACCAGTACCGGAGCCACTACCATAACCCCTGCCGCTGCCAGAACCACTTCCATAACCACTGCCCGAACCCGAGCCGCTACCCGCGCCGTAGCCATTGCCGTTGCCATTACCAGCTCCGTAACCGCTACCCGAACCCGAACCGTAGCCACTTCCGGAACCACGACTCTGGCCGCCTCCGTTGCCTGCCCCTGAGCCAGCATAAGAGCCAGCGCCGGAGCCAGCTCCAGAACCGGACCCTGAGCCAGCGGCGGAACCTGCCCCGGAACCAGAGCCAGAGCCGGAGCCAGAACCAGAACCGCTACCACTAGCGCTACCGCCACCCAAACCCAAGCCTGCACCAACGCCGACGCCGAGACCCAAACCTCCGCCGAGGTCGAGGCCCAGGTCGCTTCGTGCAATACGGCTCTCAACGGCGGCACAAGCAAACAGAAGCCCGGCCATGGCGGCAAAGATTAAGAGCTTTTGCTTCGACATTGCTTCGCAAATTCTCACCACCCCTTTCCTTCTCCTTAGTTCAAAGTATATGCAACCCAAGTCGTAAAGGCAAGATTCTACTCCGAAAATTTTCTTTGTGAATTCTGCAACAGCAAGAAGGCTTTTATAGCGTTAGTGGACGACTCAAAGTTCTGATACGTGGCGATTTTTGAAAGTCCGGAGGCTGGCCTCTGATAAAGCCGACCCTGGTACAGTATAAGTGCTCCATAAATTCCTGAATGTGGACGCCCACATTAGAGTGCGCATCCGAGTCAGATTCAAGGATCACTGATAGATTCTTATCATCATTAGCCAACTCCACCGGGAGCCATTTAATGGCCTGTCCAGCATCATCCATCGTTGCAAATATGGCAAGTGCCATGATGTGTATAGGGTGTAGGGTTAATCATGATATCAAAGGTTTGGATATCATCCTGATCTGCCCTGATGTTTCTTGGGTGCACGTTTTAGTATAAAAAGTTTGTAATTTAACATTTGAACTTTGTGGGGGGCAAAATTGAAAGGTAAACAAGTCTATTATAAAATATGATAGAATATAGTAAAATAATTCATTAATAAAATTTGGAATGAATTCTGCGAGAGAATGATGTAAAACTGCATTGTTTAAATTAGGAATTTATTTTTTATGGAATACAATTGCATCCATTTTACATTTTAGTTTTTTATGGAATAAATTTAATTATAAGTTTAGATTTTTTTTTTAAATGTAACATGAGTATAGAGCGATTAAATTTTTTCAGGGTTAAAGATTTTTAGAATGTAAAATATAATGTTTAAATGACATAAATTAATATAGATCTTCAAATAGTATATTTAAATTATGAGTTGAAATATTTTTGAAAAATATAAGGTTTAAATATTTTACTCACATTTTTTAGACTTCTAATTTTTTTATATGAAATTATTATTATTATTATTATTATTATCATATTTTAAGGCCAAATACCAAATTGGTGTATGAGATCCCCTTGTTTGTGGGACAAGGGACCTACATGACTGCTAAGTCTACGAAGGCATACATACTCTACCCACCTCTAGTTTTGAAACTCCGACCTCTTAGGAGGAAACACATGCTCTTAACCATTAAACTCACAATTAATTAAACATATTTGTTTTTATTTATTTTTATTATAATCGACATTATTGCTAACTAAACATATATAGCATATTCATTTTTGTTTTTCATTAAAGACAACCTTACTTTTATATTTAGAAAGGAGTTTTTTTTTTTTTTAAATATAAATAAACCTAAGTGTCAACGCCATATAAAATGAGCCTTTTAGTTCAAAAAAATATATGTTAATTTTGATAGTTATTAATAACTAAAATTATTATTAAAATATAATAGCAATTAAAAGAAAAAATAACTAATATAAAAAAATGAAAATAAAATAATTTCAAGTATTTTTCAATTTTATTAAAATCATCTTTATAATAATACAATTTCATTAATAAATTTTTATACAAATTATTTTAATATAAATTCCATTAAATATAATATTAACTTCATAAATATTATTAAAATCTAATAAATATTAATTATTACTTAAAATAAATATCTAAAAATTTCCCATAAATATCTACAAATCACTCTGAATTTAAAAGTAGTAGGTATTCTTCAATATAACATATTATTATATCTTGAAAAGATTCAACAGCATATATAATATAATATATATATATATAATATATTATATAATTTGGCAAAGTACAAATAAAACTGATAATGAACATAATTAAATGCTTATTGGGTAAAAGTCTTTTTATCTATCACAACTAATTATCCTTAACGGAACATAATTTTTTTAATAATAGTAATTAATTGTTGTATTTTCATAAAGAAAGTATGATAAAATTTCCTTAGTTTCAAAAACCTAGATAATCCAAACTAAAATTATTGTAAAACTCACCTTATGGATATACTTGCTCTAACCCACTTAGATCTGTTTCCTTCCTGCATCATCATCTTACTATTTGATTTAATAATCAAATTTGCCAAAGTTCGATGGAAGAACTAAAACAATATTCACGCACGAAAAATAATAATTCACCTTTTTCTGGATAAGGAGGCCAGCACGACCCACTGTAAAGTATATTACAGACACTGTTTAAGCATAACCCTTCGGTAAGGAAAGGCTGAAAGATCAGAAATGGGCGGTGGTGGAGAGCTGACAAAGCTAAGGAAAATGAGAA
Organism: Pinus taeda; assembly: GCA_000404065.3. Lineage (NCBI taxonomy): Eukaryota > Viridiplantae > Streptophyta > Pinopsida > Pinales > Pinaceae > Pinus > Pinus taeda. The sequence goes on from APFE030712634.1 coordinate 6,095, forward strand.
TAAGAGAAGTTATTTAATCTGTAGTGGGACTACAAAGCTGTGCTGTTTTTCAATGCTGCCACATTGTTCTCAACGTGCACGCGAAATTGTTGTCAAGCTTACTGTTATCTTACTGATAACATTGCCGACATACCACCTTCTGTATTTTCAGCCCGATTGCTGGCGTGGGCGTCTGTCATACTTTCTTAATTTTGTGTACCAACTGGAATATTGATGACATCATTCGTATATGTGCTCTTCTAATATCTATTTGTGATCTATTATTGGTGTTTGATTTCGCATGTTAACTGCAAATTGAGCGGAATTACTCGACATTTGTGAAAGTTTTGGTGACACAAATATACCCATTCTGCACCACAAATTTTCTCAATGTGCTCTCTGCAATTATTGCAAATGTGAGGCCACCGATCATAGAATACTATATTCGGATAGTGGTTGAAACCTGCAAATATGTAGGGTTCATCAGGTAATCGATTTTTCCTTTCCACTTGAAGAATCCAACTTCCATAAACGAGTTCATGCTTTTGTTGGAAACACTACAATATTTTTGGGCCTGAAAGTGGCCATGGAAATAATCATACCACAAGAATCCAACCTCCATAAACGAGTTCAGGTTTTAGTTGGAAACGCTGCCATTTTTTTGGGCCTGAAAGTGGCCATGGAAATATTCATACCACAAGAATCCAACCTCCATAAACGTGTTCATGTTTTAGTCGAAAACGCCGCCATTAGTTTGGGCCTGAAAGCGGCCATGGAAATAATCATACCAGTAGAAAGTGACAATAATCACATCAGAAGAATGAACATTCTTGTTGAACTCAAGGTTAATTGTTTTTTAAAGAGTCAATGAAAACGATTATAATAGAAAAGTGGTGTTTTTAGTCTTCTTCCGAGTAGGAGTAGGTTTTGAGAGATGAACGGATAATAAGTACAATTATATTAAATTAAATGGGTGATATGATATTTAGGATTATAATTATGATAAATATTTATTTAATTATACATTTCACATTATAAAATTATAAAATTAACTAAATAAAATTTATTATCTTAAATTATTTATTATATTATTATTATTAACTATTAAAAAAGTTAATAGGTAAGTTAAACAAAATGTAACAAAATTCTTATTCTTAGTGATTTACTTTAACTTTACTATAGAGATTCTTAGTTGTAAATAGACTTTGTTACAATCTTATCAATACCAGGTGACTCATTTCATATGATACTTATTAATAGGAAAACAATTTTTAGTTAAAAAGGACAAAAATTGCATAACTACTTTGGAAATAAATCACAACCTTTGATTTGTCAAAAGAAAAAGAATATTCTAGAATAATTGAGTTTAAATTCCTACCATCCACCTAACAATTAATTATAATTAAATGAAAATTTTAGAAGCCTTATTCCAAAATAAAATCCCTTTGATGTAACTATGAAAATTTTCAAATACATCATTATTACTAATATCTTTCAGCAAGATAATATTACTTCTTTTCTTCACACTATAAGAAATTTATAACTTAAGAAATAAGGTAAAACCCTAATGCTTTGATATTTGACTAAGAGTTTGTTTAATATTTAGTTAATCATGCTTTGTAATTCTCAAGACCTATTAATTTGCAAGAGTGTCATGAAATGGATAAATTCCAATATAATTATTTTATTCATGGGTTAGGCACCTTGTCATAAAATGACTAAAATCTAATAGGACTTCCTCTTTCATAGGTGAGTTAGTAGTCATATATACTTGGATCCAACCAAATAGTAAATTTTGACCTTTTAAATGACCATTAGCCCAACTTTGATCATATATCTTTAACCATATATCTAAATTTAAATAAATAATTTAATCTCCTAACTTATATGGACAATATTAAAAGCCTAATTTTAGAAAACCACTTTCTAGCTCCATTAAGAAGTTCTATTTCCAAGTGTCATGCAAAAGAATTAATAGCACAACCAATCCTTGGTATGATAACAAGCATGAAATAGCTTGAAAATCCATTAGAGATGCTTCTAAGTATTTGTTAAAACTCAATAAGATAAATACATACAAAGCCATTATTAAAATGGAAAAATTATATTATATTAAAAGAAATAAAGAACGTCTCTTAATGCTATCTATGCTTGATACTAAGAACTTTTGGGAGCAAATTCTGATTTGTAGAGATAAAAAAAATAATATGATTCCCTTGAAGGAATGGAATTCTTACCTTAAAAATATTTATGAATACCCTAATTCTATGGACATCATTCCAAACATTCCTATCGAGGATGAAGTTTCTTTTATAGAGGACACAAAAATTGGCATTAATAAACTTGAAAATGAGAATTCTTGGGACATTGAGGGCTACCAAATTCAAAATTTTAAACTTGGAGGACCTATTCTCATCCCTCATAAACATATGTTCCTCAATTTAGAATTGAAGATGGGCTTCCCTAAACGTTGGATGCAAAGCTTCATTGCACTTATTTTTGAAAGTAAGAATTAAAAAATTCCCTCTTAAACCATTATGATTAGCTCTGTTTTATCTAAATTTTAAAGAATTATTTTGGAAGTAAAGGTTAGCATATGGTTGAAAAACCATGAAAAGAGAGCTAAGATCTAAGCTAATTTTAGGAGGTATAATTTAATTATGGACCACGTTAGTACACTTAGGATCATTAGAGAGGAATGTCACAGTAATAAAACTAATCTCCTTTTATTTTTTGTTGGCTTTAGAAAGACTTTCGATATTACAAATAGTTCCAATCTTTGGAATAGAATGGTAGAGGTTAAAGTTCCCCTTGAGTCGAGGATTTTTGCTATTGCAGTAATATTATGTGAGAATATTATTGCTAAGTTTAGGAACACTAGGGCATGGTATGAAGAAATTAGCTACCATATTATAGTCAAGCAAGATTGTTTGTTGTCTCCTATCGTTTGTGGATATATATTGACAAGTTAGAAAAATGTTTTGAAGAAATAGGTTGTGTCAGCTCCATTCTTGATGGTATAGTCATCAATCCTCTTCTTTATTGATCTAAAAATGTGGGAAAGTGACTTTCGTTTCTTTAAAATGTGTTCGAGTGTGTTTGCATGAATCAATTCACCAATTTAGCATTTAAGCATGCACGCGCACACACACAAATGGATAACTTATGGAAAAATGCAGAAATGAGAAGAGAAAACACATAGAAAAGAGCACAACCAAATTTCATAACAGAGTTTGTCTAGTGTGGACTACATCTCTAGGCCCTGTTCTCCAAGTGGAGAGATTGCTTCTATTAAAGATTATATGATAAGAAATAAAATCTTTGTTACATCAAAAAATATTCAATCTGCTACAGGAAGCCCACAAATTGCAACTAAGGTAGTGTTATTAATAAATCACTTTCCCCCCTTCTTGTTGTAAAAAAAAATAGGGTCAAACTCATTGTCTACAAATTGAACTTGATCAAAAAATCCTCCCAAAGTACATAAATGTAAATCAAAACTTCCCCTTGCTAGCTCCAATATCTTTTTCTCAACCCCAGGAACCTGTTGCAAAACACAACACTGAAAAAGGATGAGTATTTATCCTCCAAATGGCCTCTAAAGTTTAGTTATCCTCATTAGTCTGCATGCTCTCAGCAATGCATAAAAACTCCTAGCTCTATCAAAACTTCAACATTGAATCATTCTAGCACAATGATATAAATTTTACAATTTAAAGCTTTAGTAGCCAACCACCCTAGGGTTAGACCTGTCGAGGTGGCACTAGAGATAACAAATATAACAAAATAGGTCTGCGACTGGATATCATTACCACACATATCCTAACCATATTATATGATCTACCTTTAGAATACCAAATATAATCCCAAGGTCCAATCATAGCTTATGTGATGGAATTATCATTGAACAATAATATAATATAGTATTTGTTATAATATATGATATATATTATAACTATAATATATCACATTTTTCAATGGTTGTATGGATTTTGACCACGATGTTGATGGGTTGGTTATATTTAGTGGTTCCAATATACGAGTTGTCAGTCTTCAAGTTTGGCAGAGCTGCCACATATGATAGGCTCCACCCCCCCTCTTTTACCATATATCAACAAAAAAAACTTTAAATATTAACCATTCTATAATTGTAACAAATCCATGGCATGGACCAATGGTAAATCATTGGAGTTATTGTTGTCATGTCCACCTATGTGTAATGCTACCTTCCACATTTACCCACTTTCACTTTCCTGTCGGGGTAAACATGAGGGGAGGGATACTATGACATGACTCAAATCCTTGAGTATACTTAGAAAGTGGAATTGACTAACCAAAACTTTACTAACCTTCCTTAGGAGTTACAAGACCCCCAAGAGTTGATCCACCACTCCAGGTGTCCAAACCCTGAGCCAAATTGACTTTTTAGTGACCTGCACTCCCAGTCTCTTGCATAACAAGGCAAGCTAGTGATTGTAAGCCCCTAGTTATATGGATGACCCTACCTCCCAGTGACTGCTGTCTAAATTACCCAATTATGTGTATGTGAACCCGACATCTAAGCCACTTTTTCAGGGCTAGAACCCATACCTCTGCCCAGAACTTGATAGAACTTTCCAGAATAATAGGTGACATAAGGAAAAATCATTTAACACAAAACTTAGACAAGGAATTAACCTAACTAGGTCTAACCATGACAATCATTGCGTCAAACACATAGTGAACATGAAATCTACAGGTCATGTATGCATATATGAAAAAAGACATTTGAAACTTGTATGAGAATAAACAAGAAGGTCTAATTCCCTCTCACAATAACTTCTATAACATCTACTAAGTAATACACTCAATAAAAATTCATTTTCTAAACAAGCATGATAAGAGACATGACTAGAATTTGTCATAAAACCATGCTTATAACTATCATATAACTAGATTAATAAAAATGATAAAATAGCCATCAAAGCCACATTATAACAAGCACATTTCCTCATGAAATACAAGAGGAACTTAGCTCTTATTATTGTATGCAAAAGCCAACCAAGTTAGGGACTTCCACGTACCACCTGACTATAGATTGGGTTGTACCAAATATTTCCTTCAGTCAATAACCCCTTTGCCATATTCCAAGAATGAATGTGGGATCTCATATGATAAAAAAATCCATAAACAACCAAGGTAATCCATAGGTTAAACTACCTCCACCCTTACACTATAGTAATCTCACCTAAACTGGTCTCGAGATCACAAAACCTAGCCAAGCTTGGATGGCTAAAATTCTTTCACCATCCCTTGAGGAATTTTCCAGTCTCCACCCACCTATTGAGGGATTCTCAGAGAATACCGTATCCACCCTCAACCCTTGTGATTTTCCTGAGATGACCACACCCAGATCAAAAACCTTCCAGCAATCCAAAGCTCAATTAAGAATGAATCCCATCACACCATGGTTATTCAGGAATGGAAAGGAAAGGATGAAACCATTTTCAAACCAGGAAAAGCCCATGCCAATGATATAAAATGAACCAAATACACACATTTATGTACCATGCATGCCAAAACCAGTTAGGAAATCATAAATGCAGCATGTTACCTACAAGTATTCTCACTGAATTTGGTTGATCCAACTTTCCCTTACTTGATCCTTTCTTTCCCTTACTTTCTTGTCCTTCCTTTGTTTTCCTTTTCATTCCTTTTGTTTCCTTGTCTTTCCTTTTCTTACTTTGTTACTTCCTCCTCTTCATGCTTTTCTCCTCTCTGAAACCAATTCCAAAACTAAACTGAGAAAAGCTCGACAAAAACCATGAACTAATACTTAGAATCGTTTTTATTATTATTGCCTCTAATTTCTTCATTTTCCCTCTATTTTCCTTTAGTTTTCTCACATGTAACCTGTGACCTTTCATCTCCCTTTTCTCCTAATTTCCTTTATTTTCGTACATAAAATGCCAATAATGCCTTTTTTCCATTTCAAAGCCTTTTCCAATGCCTTTGCCAATTTCCCTTAGCCATAATAAACAACAAGTGATGCCCATTAGGATGTTTTGCCCAAAAGTCAACTTGGAATACAAGTCCCATGATCTTGGTCTTGCTTTTCCTTTATTAACTTTATTACATGAACTTCTAACATGGGGTTGTTACAGACCCATCCCCCTTAGGGAAACACTGTCCTAAGTGTTCTATAAAACCTATAACCAAAAAAACTAATGAAAACCAAAACATACTACCCATGGAGCTTTATAACTTAACTCAATGCAATATTTAAAATTAACAACCCACTCAAAAGTGAAATCATCATGACACATATAACAACATTACAACCATAACTCTTATTAGAGCTTTATAAAACAATCCATTGTTTTATTTACAATAGAAGCCATACATAAACATGTACATATACCAAAAATCATTTGTCCCCACTGACAAATAATGAAGGATACACATCCCACATATGATCAACCATCTCCCATGTAGCTTCATTAGGACCAAAGTGCTTCCACTGCACTTTAACTTGCTCGATTGCTTTGTTCCAAAGCATGAGTTGTTTCTGTTGCAATATGAACTGAGGTTCTAATTAGAATTCTCCTTCTAGATCCACCTACAATATAAACCAATCAATAACATGATCAACATATTTTACATATATTTTAAGTAATGAAACATGCAAAACATCATGGAATTTCATTATTGGAGGTAGTGCAATTTTGTAATCCACTGGTCCAATCCTCTCAAGGATCTAAAAGGGCCCGCAATAATGAGGTTCCTACTTGGCAGATGAACTAATCCTCAAGGATATCCTCTTGGGCTTTATGTCCAAGTACACATGTTCCCCAACTTGAAACTCCTCAAATGACCTGTGTTAATCTACATAATTCTTTTTTCTATCTTGTGTTGCCTTTAGATTCTTCTTGATAACCTACATTTCCTATTCCATATCTTCCAACATGTACAGTCTTGTAAGTACCTTGTTCACTAGATCACTCCAGCTAATGGGAGTATTACAACTCGATCATTAGAGTGCCTCAAATGGGCTCACCCTCAATGATTCCTGATAACCATTGTTGTAGCCAAATTCAACAAATTGAAGATACTCCCCCCAACTCCTTTGCTAGCACATGACATACACCCTTAGCATATCCTCGAGTATCCTATTGACCCTCTCTATCTATTCATATGTCTACAGATGATAAGTTGTACTAAAGGCCAAATCTATACGCAAACCTGTAAACAACGCCTTCCAAAACCTGGAAGTGAACTTGGCATCTCTGTTTGACATAATCCTCTTTGGAACATCATGCAACCTCACTATCTACCTAATAAAGACTTGTGCTACCTCACTAGCTAAATAAGTAGTATTCAATGGAATGAAGTGAGCTACCTTGCTCAATCTATCAACCACAATCATGATAGAATCATGCTGCTTCGATGTCCTCGGAAAACCTATGATGAAATCCATGGAAATGACCTCCCATTTCCACATTGAAATCAGAATGGGATGTAACAAACCAACATGGTTCTTATACTCAGCTTTCACTAGCTGATAGTTCAAGAATCTAGCAATCAAGTCCATTACTTCCTTAGTCTTCAGCAGATCATCAAATATTAGTCCTTGAATTTCTCTCTCTTGATATTTATCTTCGTACAAGTGCGCCATAACTGATTGTCCAAGGGTTTGACTTGAATGATGTGTTGAACCTCTAAAATTCCACTTGTGGCTATTAGTTGGATCCCCATCTCGGCAAAATTTGACAACTATGGATATTCTCTTGTTGGTTTATAACACATGCAATCCTATAAAACCTTTGAATTAGTTGCAGAATGTTAGAGGAGTTGCACAAATTACACAATTTGGTAGCTTATGCACAATCAAATCATTTTTATAAAGGAGAATGTATATATTTGAGATAATAATGGAACTTTACCTTATTAGTGTATTTTTTTGGCTTAGATAATTCTCAATTCATAATAGAGGTGTAATGATATGAGAATGAGGGACAAAATGGTTAAAAATGAAACATAAATGGTAAGAAAGAAGGCAATTTTCAGGGCTCAACATTGATCACTAACAATTCTTCCCAATAACATATATGGAGTTCCAATAAGAACTCCCCTAATAACTACCATTTCTCCTCAAACTATCCTATAGGTATCATTTTCACACACTATTTTTACATGTACATCGATCATCTTGCTTATAAAAATCAATGTTTTGGCCAATCCTGGGATGTATAGAACACTTGGGAGTGTTCTAATCCTTCGACCCATGAGATTAAAATAGACTTTACCTTATCTTATTATTATGGATTTCAAGTAATATTTAACTTGGAAAACATCACTACCATCATATCTTTCATACTTGTAAAACCAATCCCTGTGAGGAATCATATGAAAGGTAGCATCTAAGTTGACTAGCCATGCCTCATGATCTACATGTGTGCTTGAAGAAGACAAATACCCATCCCCTCCTCCATCTAAGGAGTTTTTTTCTTTTATAGAAGGAGCATCTCATATCCCCTTCTAGTATTAGAAATTTTGAATTTATAGCCTTTTTTGCAATGCCCTTTTTCTTCACATCTCCAACACACCTTTATGATTTTCTCTAGAAATTTAGATCTTCCTCTAGATTTAGATATCTAACTTGAGGACTTGCTTTTATTTCTATTATGGGATCTTCCTCTTATAGACAAGGCATATGTGTTCTAACTTTCCATATTTTTTCATCCCATCTCCTCTAATAAAAAGGATGAGACTATATCATTAAAACATAAGGTATTTTCATTAACTATGTTGGCTTATTGGGGATTGATCTAGATTCAGAGGTGATTTAGCCAAAAAATTCACAGTGCTACTGGCCCTTTTGGCAATAGTCCTCAAAGCACGGATTAAGGTCTTGCCTGAGGTAGTATGGGAGGGTGCTAGAACTAGTTTTCCGCACCCTGTAGATGTCTGATGAGTTCAAGTGGTTCACGATTTGACCCTACGCACACATCACTATGCGCTCCTACCCATACCTCATAGCCTAAGATGTTGCCTTTGCACATCCCTACTCGAGGGTTGAATGTTGTTATTACCCAAGCCTTCACTAGTATTCCATTGTTAGTTGATTAACTTAGCTTACTTGTAGGTGTAAAGTATACTTAGCAATATAAATCATTCATACAGGTGCACGTAGTAAATAAACAATATATTTGCGATTTACATTAACCATGCATTAATCCAAGAACAAATACATGAATTAGTAACAAAACCTTTCTTTACTAATCTCTTCTTCGGTTACAGAATTGACTCCAGCCTGTGCACTTAGCTGTAGGGGTCCGCACACTCAGTTGCGGACTTCTAGGCCTCTATGCACTCAGCTGCAGAGCCTTTTCCTACTCTATGAACCAATGACGCTCTTAGTCCCTTGGACTCTTCCTATCCCTCTATATCATCCTTTTTCTTACACTTGGAGCCTCACTCTACTTATATAATTCCATGGTCCACAGACCATGGGTAGGTCTATCCAGCTGACATCACATTACAAAACTAGGGCGGACAACCCTGTGAATCTATCATACATTTCACGCTTTGTGCCCTGAATTCGCGGAGACTTTACAATGATATTGGGTCAAAACTTGGGCTATGAGCCCTAAAACATGCCTTGGGGGGGTTCCATGCTCAATAGGCCCTCAACACAAACATCGTGACTCACCCTCGAGTCACTCAGTCGGTGCAGAATCCCTCCAACTATTCTCGAATCATGATGAGGTCAGTAGCACACTGAGTTGCTGCTTACTGAATCTGCTACATCTATTGTTTAGAGACCTCTGATTTTGGGGTGCTTCTTTGCATTAATGTGTGCATCCCCTACATGTGTGTGAGCTTTCCTTCAATGTTCGCCATGATATCGAAGGCCTCGTTGATCCACAGCTGAACACGCATTTTGAGAACTGCTTCCTTGTGGTGTGCTGCATCCACCTGTTCCATTAGTGCCTTAGCCTACTGCATCATGGCAAGACGCTGGGTGAGGACCACTATCTACGCAGTTCCTTGGACACTATCATATTGTTGTTGGAGTTCTCGTGCATATGTTTCCAATCGTTGGATATTAGGGTCCTCTAGTGTAGTTGTGAGAACCTCAAGTGCGTCTTCCAACATGCTGGTGCAGTCTCACACTGCACTTCCCATTTCCTCTAATCCTACTGTGATAGTGCTAGCACGTTATTCTCTGACTTCTGGGGGAGTGGAGGGTTGCGCCTTTAACCACAGCTCGGTGATCTGAAGATTTATCTCCAGCTGAACCTTCGTCATTTCTTCCCTAGCTTCACGGACTCCAGTTTCTAACCTCTGGATCTACACCTCTACTAGTAGATCTGTTGGGATGGCCAGCTCTGAGATGCGTGGGCAAGTGTCGTCTACCACCTACACCGACTGTTGATTCTGCGACACCAATTCATCACGCTACAAACCAATTTGTTCCATGTTTATCTTTTTCTCGCTAAGAACTTGGATTGCAAGGCTCTCCCTGGCGCGCAGTTTTTTCATTATCCAATCATGTAGTAGATACAGTGTCTCACATGGAAGGGCAACCAAATTAAGGCCAAGGCCTTTCATCATGTCAACTAAAAATATATCAGCCTCATTCACTGCTACTAGGGCCCCTTCTGACAACACTATTGTGTTTTCCATTCGTGCGTGCAACATTTGCTTTGCTGCCGAGGATCCTACTGCGAGGTGGGTGGAAAGGGTACCCACCTAGGGGGGATGCACCTATACGTCCTGCAGCTACGCTCTAAGGGCCCCCAACATAGTTTGGTGTTCCTGCATAAAATCTTGAAGAGCCTCATTTGTGACATCATGAACCGTCTCGTCGATGTCATCGAGATCACCTTCAGTTAAGGTGATCGGGTCAGTGACCAATTTCGAGGCCTTGACCTTCTTGCTTGGTTCTGCTTGCTTTTCCATGTGTAGGTGCTTCAGCTGTGTGGACGCGGTCCCTAGGTTCGTGCTCCCTTCTGTTGTTTTTGCTTCATCTGCCTCCTGCCTCGGCGAGGACATTTCATGGCCTTTGTCTGCCTTCACGGTTGCTGCCTCTGCCACCTGTGCTATTGCTACTACTTCTGCGGACTTCTTCTGCTCGGTGACTTTCTGTGCCACTTCCCACGCTACCCTTAACTCAGCTACTATTGTTTCCTTCTGCCTTTTCTCAGCCAACTATGTGACACATAGCTTGGCATCATCCTTCTTCTTCTGTGCTGCCGCCCTCTTAAGTTCTGTAAGATCTGGGGCATGCCATTCCAGGCGTCATGCCTCCAAGGTAGTGAGAATGGCATCCTCAGTGGCTACAAAAGGTTGCTTCGTCCACTGCTTCACCGGATCCTTGCACGCCTTGATAAAAATGTTGTGCATATCAGCTTTAAAGTCTACACAAGTGCATCTTCTAGTTGATCCACATCTAGATGTTCATCTCCATGAGCACCCAAAATATCTTTGTGTCGCATATCCTCTTCACATCCTTCATGGCCCAAAGTGAAGCGTACTTCGTGGCCTCCAGTAATTCTCTGTCAATGATGGGGAATTAACTGTCCTCCGGTAGTTCTCCCACTACGAGCACTGTGGATAGCAACAACCATGCATAGTGGAAGGTTTTACCCTACTCCTAAGCTTCACGTCAAATTTTCAAAAATTATTCAAAGAGGAAATTAGACCAGTTGAACTGGACCCCCTCTATGTGCTGCTCACCCAATGCGACCACCGGCACCGATACCTCGTTGGCATGACACTTCTGCATAACTTTGCCTACAAGGATCTAGGTGGCTGCAATAACTACTTTTTCCTTGATGTTGGAGATGGCGTAGCCCCTATTCTTCTTTTCCAGCTTATACTTTGTTTTCATGGCCTCCACAAGGGCCAAAACACTGCCCTTTCCGCCGGCTATGGTTGCGGGGTCCTTTCCTTTGCAGGGGAGCCAGGAAACACGATGAATTAGGTTTGTCGTGATGGGAATATGATCCTCTAGCCATAATACCCATCATGCACTAAGCAGAGGAGCTGCCTAATGATGAAAATGGTGATGGGTGCACAGTGGAAATGTGGTACCCATAGTAAATTCAACAACCCGACCTTTTGCACACCGCGTAGCCTCTTTTGCGGCTCTAACATTGTCACCACCCTCGCGCTATTCTGCTTCATGAGATTCCTGGTCTCTAGGTGAGGGAACTTCTCATATTCAGCGAGGTCCCAGTCTTCAAACTTCATGGTTGCCATGCGGCCAGGTGCATGCCTTCAAACACAATGTCGTCTTGGAGCAGCGAGGTTTGGAGTGGACTCTTGGTTTCATCCAGGTCCTTGGTTACTTTGGCCTTCCCCTTTCATGGGGGGACATATGCGGGCAATTTTGTTGCAAATCATGTAGGTTGAATCGTCTTCTTCCTCTGTGATGATAAGCGCATACAAATCTTCTTCCTCCTCATCTATTTATATCGTGACAACTTTCTCCTTCTCTTCCATTGATAGTTTGCTACGTAGCGGGTTCCTCAGGGATACACATACTGGAGCCATTGCTTTTTTATCCTTCTTGGGCCATGGCATACGTGGTGATTTGGGGAATTCTGCCACAACCCCAGTTCCTCCTAGAACATCTTCCATAGTTAGGGCCTACGCGGCCTCGCCGACAGTTACATCTTCAATTCCCAGACCATCCTTGGCTGCTGTCATTATATTTCGGCTGTAATCTGGTGCTCACGAATTCAAGAGCTCAATCAACATTTGGATCACAATTCTCAGGGTTCTGCGCAATTGCTCAATTCTCAAATGACTAAGTGCTATTTTCTGGGCATCCCCTTGCATTTGATAGCACCTTTTGAACTCGAATTCGACCGTTTCCCCCAATTCTTGGCCATTAATGCTTTGTTGGCAGCAGATTTTCCCAAATCTTTCCCATAAATCACATCTTAAACGTACACCGCTTGCTCCATTTGGCCTAAAGTCGATCATCCCATCGTGAATAGAGACTTCAAAAGTTACTTTCTAACCAATCTGCGTGGCAGCGTAGTCCCTTGTGCATAGTCACGGACCTTGTGACTCTCTACTTCTACGTGCATCTCCAACATCGTGCAGCTCCTAGGTGGGATAATTTATAGTCCCGCGCTCCCTTCCAACTACCTGGAGTGCTAAGACCATCCTTTTCTTAGCTAGTCAGGTGGTCACACCACCCGTGTAGAGCGTCGTCTAGTCGTCCATCACGGTTCTTGGTGAATCCCTACCTCCTATGGTTTTGTACTTCCTCATTTCAAACGCGCTACCCTGGTCACTACGCTTATCAATATGTGGTCCAAGCCAGGGCATTAGAGTAACCAATTCATGACGATAATTCTCAAACTTTTCAGCATGATTGTATGCACCTTGCCTTACCATCCTAGTTTTTTCGATGAGAAACTCTTCCTTTATGTCATCCTCCAGCTTCTTGACCTCCACTTCCATCAAAGTGCTTTTCTCTCTTAACCGTACCCTTTCTTTTTTAAGTTCGCAGAGTCTAAGATTTCCCTGTTGGATTTCTTCCTTAAGTCTCATTTGTAATGTCTCTTGCGGCTATGTTATTTCTTATTTTCGAGCTTCGCGATCTATTGTAGCTATGGGTGTTGTCATGCATGGACTAGGCTTTTCCTGCTCCATAGGAATTATAGCATCTGCTTCATACTTCAGTGTCGGAAGAGCTCGCGCAGTCAATCTTTTGCAAATGGTCCTATATGACCATAGAACCGATGGTACATGTAGATCCCAATCAGTGCGTCTCACATGGTGGATCGTGTTCAGTACTTCACATACTTTTTCAAAGGCTTCCATGTAGATAATCTTCGGCATGCTGGGTCTTATCATACTTCATCATTTGCACCATTGCCTTGCCCTCTCTTGCTTGTTGGTCTTGTTTCCTATCGCGAGGACGGTGTGCATTCGTGTAGGTTGTGTACCATATGCCTGTACCCATCTAGAGAGGTGGGCGTGCAGGATGTTTCGTTCATCATATATGGCTTTCATCCTCATCTGACGCTTCCCAAACCATATGAGCATCATCCTTCTACATTTGCGCCAGTCCTCAAAATTCCTTTGATGCATACCCCACCATCTTGTGGGCGTAGAATGCAATGCCCATTTCAGAGCATCAAAACGTTTCTATTCCAGTACTTCTCTTTCAGACCTTTTTAGGAAATTGTCTACCTTACTCAACCCATCATACATAGGCAGATCTCTTACCTTTGTTTTCACACAGTGCAATGATCTTACCATCATGTTGTAATTCAATGTGGTTACGTCATGTAACTAGTTTTGCCATAGTTCTATTTCCTCGTCTGAATCTGATGTGCAGGAGCTTTCATGCTCCCACGAAATCCTAGCATCTGTTGTTGGATTCACCCAATCCTACTCCCGCGTGGTTATCTTGTAGATATAGTCTAGATTGTCATCACTCTCATCATCATGTACTCGCTCTGTGTAGCACGATCCTTCTGCAAGGTCTAAAGGTACTACTATGCATAGTGACTTTTTCTCAAAAATCATCTTGCGCTTCTTTATATTTATCACTCCATTCATGTGAGTGGCCCAATCTATTCCTAGTAGCACAGGATAGGGATTACTGTCATCAACAATCTCTATCACTTCAAAATATGCAAGTGCGCTCGCACCTTCAATATCTACCATTATTCCCTACAATCTTCCCATCAGTAGGATCTTTTGCTGGTTTGCCATTCACAATTGAATAGGAGACCATTGCAATGCGGGCCTGCCCATGTGCTCCCATGTCTACTTTGGTAGGATGTTCACGTCTAACCCTAGATCCAGAATCACTTGATCCATTTCATAATCCTTAATTTGTGTAGTCAATATCATCTCCCTTCCTGTTCGCATTGTGTGCTTCCCAAGCTTCCGAGCTGAGCGCAGTTCTCCTATCCCAACATACCTAGTGATGAGTTCTTAGAGTCCCTTCAAAACCTTGTTGTTGCGCAGTAGCTTCATGCATGTCTCCAGAAAGGTAGTGAGCATTAATGGGCCCATCTCCGGTTGTAGTTTGTCTTTAATACCTGAAGTGGAGGCCTCCATGAAGCTCTTCTTAGCTTCCATGAATGTCTCCTTTGTGCGCTCCAAATCAAACTTTGGTTCCTTTGTTGGAGCTTTGCAAACCCAGGCACTCTCTTCAGACTGCTTTCTCTTCTCATGTCTTGTTGTGATACTGCTTCGGAGCACAATGTTTACATTCGGGTCCTCTTCGCATAGCTCAGACCTCATGATTTATAGGTTCTGAGTCGGTCGAGGTTGGAGTGTTCCTTTATCACGCAACCTCATTATCAGTGTGGGGCAGTCCTCTGTCTCATGACCAAACTGGGTACAATATAAACATGATGCTCTTGTCAGATTTGTACAATCGCAGGCATAATACCATGGCCCTCTGCAATTGTAACAAATCAGTTGTCTGAGATCCCTTCCTAGTCTCATTCCACCTTGTCCTCGTCCGCACCACTGAAATCTAGTGCGTGCTATCCCCACATTTTGATCAAGGGCTCACGTTTCGGACTGAACTCTGTAGGTAGGGGTCTAATCCATCATCAGTTCATAACTTATACAGGTGCGCTCATCATGGCCTACTAATCTGTAGAAATTACAGAACAACTTCTAGGACATCTACGTATACTTCTGTAGTAGGTGGCAATTTTATGTAGCATGCTTCCCTCCTATCTGACAAATCGCAAACCATAATGCAGGCACTACACTCGGTCGTGCTTGTGCCTCTGGTCTCAATGGCATCTACCCTCCTCCCACCAAGTAGTTCGTGCAGACTCAACAATGGTCCTTGTCATATCCCTAGCCTGTTCATTTTATGGACCATACCTCCTCATGTGCCTCTAGGTGAGTTGTCCTATCTTGCTTCAAACTCTGCATCTCCAAACATATGTTTTTTAGCTACGCATGGATCTGTTGGATTCCCAGGCTAGGATCATGTTCGGAGTTTCATGCAGTCTCATCGTGATCTCCAAAGCTTCGGCCTGGGTGGATAACTTCTACTATGACAGTGCCGTCCTTAGATGCAACGTTTATGATGCTACAAACAATGCGCGGTGCTGCCCATCCATCAAGGTCATGTTGGCTTCGCGAATCATACCCTTCAGTATTTGATCTAGCTCCCAGGGGGTCTCACCTGGAAGCATCACGATTTCCATAAACTAGATAATTAACTCTGTCTATGATTTTGGCCAGCTAAATTCCCTGTTTAGCATAGCTTGGATATCCGTGATTCCTGTGTTTCGATTTTCATTAGAATACATGAATTAGTAACAAAACCTTTCTTTATTAATCTCTTCTTTGGTTACAAACTTGACTCCACCCTGCGCACTCAGCTACAGGGGTCTGCGCACTCAGCTATAGACTTATAGGCCTCTGCACACTCAGTTGCAGAGCCTTTTCCTACTCTACGACCTAATGACACAATTAGTCCCTTGGACTCTTCCTATCCCTCTCTATCATCCTCTTTCTTACACATAGAGCATCGCTCCATTTATACAATTCCATGGTCCACAGACAATGGGTAGGTCTATCCCACTGACATTACATTCCAAAAATAGGTCGAACAACCCTCTGACTCTATCATACATCTTGCACTCCACGCCTGCAATCCGTGGAAAATTTACAACAATACTAGGTCAAAGCTTGGGCTTTGAGACCCAAAACATGCTTTGGGGAGATTCCATGCCCAACAAACTACCAATGGAAGAAAATAAGACTATCCCAAACATCTGGTAAGGAACAAAACAAACCATTTCACTTATCTTCATCTAAAATATTAATATCAATAGATCATAGCTGACTTACCATAATATTGAAGGTGATTAAATGCTCTATAACCAAGTTTCCATCGTTCATCCTCAAGTTATACAACTTTTTCCACAGGAACAATTTGTTCACTAGGGACTTAAACATATACACCACCACTAACTTGTTCCATAAATCCTTTGTTGTATCTTCCCTTGAAACATTTAGTAATATTGAATCTAGGAGACAAAATTGCATTTTTATATTTTCCTTTTGATCCAACATGGCCCAATCCTCTGATGACATTCCTATCAGTGCAGAACCCAAATCCAAAACAATCAACTGATCTTTCTCCCCCAACAACTATTCCATTTTGATCTTCTAGAGCTCAAAACATTTCCCATTGAAATTTCTCAATCTCTATCTTCGCATATCTTTCCATTTTTTCACCACAATAATCACATTTGCGGATCTCCCATTGTAATAGTGTTTACCATAGGCCTTAGCCAAACTCCTTAGCTAAAAAGGAATCCCCTTCAAGTCAAAATTATTTTGATACCAAATGTAGTTTTTAACCTTATACAATTAATTGATTCAAATAAATTAATAATAAAACAAAAAATATGCAATGGAAAATACACACATTAACATAGAGATGCCTCAATAAACCACCATTCCATTTACCATGGATTAGAATACAAATGTAATTCATTAGCTGAAACTACAAAACCATAGCAAAAAGTACCATGCACCATAAAAATTCCAAGGGAGAAAATTGCGTGCTAAAAACTACCAAAAATGGATGCGAAACACGGTGAATTAGGTTTGCCGTGATGGGAATATGATCCTCTAGCCATAATACCCATCATGCACTAAGCAGAGGAGCTGCCTAATGATGAAAATGGTGATGGGTGCACAGTGGAAATGTGGTACCCATAGTAAATTCAACAACCCGACCTTTTGCACACCGCATAGCCTCTTTTGCGGCTCTAACATTGTCACCACCCTCGCGCTATTCTGCTTCATGAGATTCCTGGTCTCTAGGTGAGGGAACTTCTCATATTCAGCGAGGTCCCAGTCTTCAAACTTCATGGTTGCCATGCGGCCAGGTGCATGCCTTCAAACACAATGTCGTCTTGGAGCAGCGAGGTTTGGAGTGGACTCTTGGTTTCATCCAGGTCCTTGGTTACTTTGGCCTTCCCCTTTCATGGGGGGACATATGCGGGCAATTTTGTTGCAAATCATGTAGGTTGAATCGTCTTCTTCCTCTGTGATGATAAGGGCATACAAATCTTCTTCCTCCTCATCTATTTATATCGTGACAACTTTCTCCTTCTCTTCCATTGATAGTTTGCTACGTAGCGGGTTCCTCAGGGATACACATACTGGAGCCATTGCTTTTTTATCCTTCTTGGGCCATGGCATACGTGGTGATTTGGGGAATTCTGCCACAACCCCAGTTCCTTCTAGAACATCTTCCATAGTTAGGGCCTACGCGGCCTCGCCGACAGTTACATCTTCAATTCCCAGACCATCCTTGGCTGCTGTCATTGTATTTCGGCTGTAATCTGGTGCTCACGAATTCAAGAGCTCAATCAACATTTGGATCACAATTCTCAGGGTTCTGCGCAATTGCTCAATTCTCAAATGACTAAGTGCTATTTTCTGGGCATCCCCTTGCATTTGATAGCACCTTTTGAACTCGAATTCGACCGTTTCCCCCAATTCTTGGCCATTAATGCTTTGTTGGCAGCAGATTTTCCCAAATCTTTCCCATAAATCACATCTTAAATGTCCACCGCTTGCTCCATTTGGCCTCAAGTCGATCATCCCATCGTGAATAGAGACTTCAAAAGTTACTTTCTAACCAATCTGCGTGGCAGCGTAGTCCCTTGTGCATAGTCACAGACCTTGTGACTCTCTACTTCTACGTGCATCTCCAACATCGTGCAGCTCCTAGGTGGGATAGTTTATAGTCCCGCGCTCCCTTCCAACTACCTGGAGTGCTAAGACCATCCTTTTCTTAGCTAGTCAGGTGGTCACACCACCCGTGTAGAGCGTCGTCTAGTCGTCCATCACGGTTCTTGGTGAATCCCTACCTCCTATGGTTTTGTACTTCCTCATTTCAAACGCGCTACCCTGGTCACTACGCTTATCAATATGTGGTCCAAGCCAGGGCATTAGAGTAACCAATTCATGACGATAATTCTCAAACTTTTCAGCATGATTGTATGCACCTTGCCTTACCATCCTAGTTTTTTCGATGAGAAACTCTTCCTTTATGTCATCCTCCAGCTTCTTGACCTCCACTTCCATCAAAGTGCTTTTCTCTCTTAACCGTACCCTTTCTTTTTTAAGTTCGCAGAGTCTAAAATTTCCCTGTTGGATTTCTTCCTTAAGTCTCATTTGTAATGTCTCTTGCGGCTATGTTATTTCTTATTTTCGAGCTTCGCGATCTATTGTAGCTATGGGTGTTGTCATGCATGGACTAGGCTTTTCCTGCTCCATAGGAATTATAGCATCTGCTTCATACTTCAGTGTCGGAAGAGCTCGCGCAGTCAATCTTTTGCAAATGGTCCTATATGACCATAGAACCGATGGTACATGTAGATCCCAATCAGTGCGTCTCACATGGTGGATCGTGTTCAGTACTTCACATACTTTTTCAAAGGCTTCCATGCAGATAATCTTCGGCATGCTGGGTCTTATCATACTTCATCATTTGCACCATTGCCTTGCCCTCTCTTGCTTGTTGGTCTTGTTTCCTATCGCGAGGACGGTGTGCGTTCGTGTAGGTTGTGTACCATATGCTTGTACCCATCTAGAGAGGTGGGCGTGCAGGATGTTTCGTTCATCATATATGGCTTTCATCCTCATCTAACGCTTCCCAAACCATATGAGCATCATCCTTCTACATTTGCGCCAGTCCTCAAAATTCCTTTGATGCATACCCCACCATCTTGTGGGCGTAGAATGCAATGCCCATTTCAGAGCATCAAAACGTTTCTATTCCAGTACTTCTCTTTCAGACCTTTTTAGGAAATTGTCTACCTTACTCAACCCATCATACATAGGCAGATCTCTTACCTTTGTTTTCACACAGTTCAATGATCTTACCATCATGTTGCAATTCAATGTGGTTACCTCATGTAACTAGTTTTGCCATAGTTCTATTTCCTCGTCTGAATCTGATGTGCAGGAGCTTTCATGCTCCCACGAAATCCTAGCATCTGTTGTTGGATTCACCCAATCCTACTCCCGCGTGGTTATCTTGTAGATATAGTCTAGATTGTCATCACTCTCATCATCATGTACTCGCTCTGTGTAGCACGATCCTTCTGCAAGGTCTAAAGGTACTACTATGCATAGTGACTTTTTCTCAAAAATCATCTTGCGCTTCTTTATATTTATCACTCCATTCATGTGAGTGGCCCAATCTATTCCTAGTAGCACAGGATAGGGATTACTGTCATCAACAATCTCTATCACTTCAAAATATGCAAGTGCGCTCGCACCTTCAATATCTACCATTATTCCCTACAATCTTCCCATCAGTAGGATCTTTTGCTGGTTTGCCATTCACAATTGAATAGGAGACCATTGCAATGCGGGCCTGCCCATGTGCTCCCATGTCTACTTTGGTAGGATGTTCACGTCTAACCCTAGATCCAGAATCACTTGATCCATTTCATAATCCTTAATTTGTGTAGTCAATATCATCTCCCTTCCTGTTCGCATTGTGTGCTTCCCAAGCTTCCGAGCTGAGCGCAGTTCTCCTATCCCAACATACCTAGTGATGAGTTCTTAGAGTCCCTTCAAAACCTTGCTGTTGCGCAGTAGCTTCATGCATCTCTCCAGAAAGGTAGTGAGCATTAATGGGCCCATCTCCGGTTGTAGTTTGTCTTTAATACCTGAAGTGGAGGCCTCCATGAAGCTCTTCTTAGCTTCCATGAATGTCTCCTTTGTGCGCTCCAAATCAAACTTTGGTTCCTTTGTTGGAGCTTTGCAAACCCAGGCACTCTCTTCGGACTGCTTTCTCTTCTCATGTCTTGTTGTGATACTGCTTCGGAGCACAATGTTTACATTCGGGTCCTCTTCGCATAGCTCAGACCTCATGATTTATAGGTTCTGAGTCGGTCGAGGTTGGAGTGTTCCTTTATCACGCAACCTCATTATCAGTGTGGGGCAGTCCTCTGTCTCATGACCAAACTGGGTACAATATAAACATGATGCTCTTGTCAGATTTGTACAATCGCAGGCATAATACCATGGCCCTCTGCAATTGTAACAAATCAGTTGTCTGAGATCCCTTCCTAGTCTCATTCCACCTTGTCCTCGTCCGCACCACTGAAATCTAGTGCGTGCTATCCCCACATTTTGATCAAGGGCTCACGTTTCGGACTGAACTCTGTAGGTAGGGGTCTAATCCATCATCAGTTCATAACTTATACAGGTGCGCTCATCATGGCCTACTAATCTGTAGAAATTACAGAACAACTTCTAGGACATCTACGTATACTTCTTTAGTAGGTGGCAATTTTATGTAGCATGCTTCCCTCCTATCTGACAAATCGCAAACCATAATGCAGGCACTACACTCGGTCGTGCTTGTGCCTCTGGTCTCAATGGCATCTACCCTCCTCCCACCAAGTAGTTCGTGCAGACTCAACAATGGTCCTTGTCATATCCCTAGCCTGTTCATTTTATGGACCATACCTCCTCATGTGCCTCTAGGTGAGTTGTCCTATCTTGCTTCAAACTCTGCATCTCCAAACATATGTTTTTTAGCTACGCGTGGATCTGTTGGATTCCCAGGCTAGGATCATGTTCGGAGTTTCATGCAGTCTCATCGTGATCTCCAAAGCTTCGGCCTGGGTGGATAACTTCTGCTATGACAGTGCCGTCCTTAGATGCAACGTTTATGATGCTACAAACAATGCGCGGTGCTGCCCATCCATCAAGGTCATGTTGGCTTCACGAATCATACCCTTCAGTATTTGATCTAGCTCCCAGGGGGTCTCACCTGGAAGCATCACGATTTCCATAAACTAGATAATTAACTCTGTCTATGATTTTGGCCAGCTAAATTCCCTGTTTAGCATAGCTTGGATATCCGTGATTCCTGTGTTTCGATTTTCATTAGAATACATGAATTAGTAACAAAACCTTTCTTTATTAATCTCTTCTTTGGTTACAAACTTGACTCCACCCTGCTCACTCAGCTACAGGGGTCTGCGCACTCAGCTATAGACTTATAGGCCTCTGCACACTCAGTTGCAGAGCCTTTTCCTACTCTACGACCTAATGACACAATTAGTCCCTTGGACTCTTCCTATCCCTCTCTATCATCCTCTTTCTTACACATAGAGCATCGCTCCATTTATACAATTCCATGGTCCACAGACAATGGGTAGGTCTATCCCACTGACATTACATTCCAAAAATAGGTCGAACAACCCTCTGACTCTATCATACATCTTGCACTCCACGCCTGCAATCCGTGGAAAATTTACAACAATACTAGGTCAAAGCTTGGGCTTTGAGACCCAAAACATGCCTTGGGGAGATTCCATGCCCAACAAACTACCAATGGAAGAAAATAAGACTATCCCAAACATCTGGTAAGGAACAAAACAAACCATTTCACTTATCTTCATCTAAAATATTAATATCAATAGATCATAGCTGACTTACCATAATATTGAAGGTGATTAAATGCTCTATAACCAAGTTTCCATCGTTCATCCTCAAGTTATACAACTTTTTCCACAGGAACAATTTGTTCACTAGGGACTTAAACATATACACCACCACTAACTTGTTCCATAAATCCTTTGCTGTATCTTCCCTTGAAACATTTAGTAATATTGAATCTAGGAGACAAAATTGCATTTTTATATTTTCCTTTTGATCCAACATGGCCCAATCCTCTGATGACATTCCTATCAGTGCAGAACCCAAATCCAAAACAATCAACTGATCTTTCTCCCCCAACAACTATTCCATTTTGATCTTCTAGAGCTCAAAACATTTCCCATTGAAATTTCTCAATCTCTATCTTCGCATATCTTTCCATTTTTTCACCACAATAATCACATTTGCGGATCTCCCATTGTAATAGTGTTTACCATAGGCCTTAGCCAAACTCCTTAGCTAAAAAGGAATCCCCTTCAAGTCAAAATTATTTTGATACCAAATGTAGTTTTTAACCTTATACAATTAATTGATTCAAATAAATTAATAATAAAACAAAAAATATGCAATGGAAAATACACACATTAACATAGAGATGCCTCAATAAACCACCATTCCATTTACCATGGATTAGAATACAAATGTAATTCATTAGCTGAAACTACAAAACCATAGCAAAAAGTACCATGCACCATAAAAATTCCAAGGGAGAAAATTGCGTGCTAAAAACTACCAAAAATGGATGCGAA
>APFE030712634.1:31507-115210 GCA_000404065.3 Pinus taeda
ACACTTGATGCAATGTACATCACTCAGGGATGATTGTGAAAAGAATATAAGACATACTCAATAGAGATATAATATATTAATATGTATTTTGTCTTATAAAAGGATTTTGTTATTTTCCAATAGTTATTCTTCATGGGATATTGTTTTAAATATATTCACAAATTTATTTCTAAGGATTAGAGAATCCCAACTATGTAAATTTCTATGAGTTGGAAAATGAACTTATTTTTTGTTTTTCATCCATGATGAATGTGGATGTGCTACTTAAGATATCATATTAAGCTTCTCTAATCCTATTAAAATATAACATCGCTAACTACTTTCTCAATACAATAAATTGGTTCTAACCTTAGTCTCATTCAATCAATATAAATTTGGAAATGTAATAATGCAGATCAATATTATCTCTATGCATGATAATGTATTGAGAGGAATTAAATCCCTTAAGGTGTAGAACTTTCATAAATTTCTTTCAATCTAAATAAAATTTTCACCTACAACAAATTTAATTCCTCTCTACTTATGAGAAATGCATAATTAATATTTATCTATATTGGTTTATTACACACACGCATCATGTGTCAACTCCATGTTGATCACATACACAATTACTTGTCTCTCTCGTATTGAGCAACACACCACTAAAATATTTTAATCATAAGAATGTTATTATTTTCAATTTGTTTATATATTGAAATATTATATTTATGGCCAACATTAAAATATATTTCTTAATATTGTGTCAACATGTGCTTTCTATAGCCCAACACAGGGGAGTGTAATTTGTTATGTGGTAATCTCCTACTGAAGATGTGATCACTGCTGAAGATATGAGAATAATACCATTGGCTGGAGCTTTATAACACATCTCATTATGGTATTTACAATAACAACCACATATACTTATACACATTTTCTTCAACCAACAAATAACCATACTGTCTATGGAGCTTTTTAAATCCAACTCGATACAATATTTACTATGATATACACATATACACATATGCACATTTCTTCATCCAACAAATAAAAGGATACGTTGCTTGTATTGATCAACAAGTGAATCCATAGGCTCACACCTCCACCCTCAAAAGTGGTACTAGGATTCACCTCCTTCCAGAAAGTCCATAATCCAGTATCAAAGTCAAAGTTGCATCCAATGTCGAGTGCTACAACCCTGCATCACTTTCCCTCTCAGTGAAGAGTAACCAGCTCATTTTTTTAGGCACATGTTGAGGCCTCAAAAATTGTTGCCACAACATTAGGGATAGCCACCTCATCCGCACCTTAAAACAAATCCTTTTTCGTTTGGGATAGTGGCTCCAACTGGATCAATTAGGTCGAGTTACCATCTCTCCACTGCTATCAGTTTTAAATATATCTCTAACTACTAATAGCTAGGGCCATCAGATCAATTCTTCAAGCTTATGAGGCAAGAAGAATGATCCTTAAGTTGTTTTTGTGGAACAACCAAACCAATCTAAATTTTTCCTCAAAACAGGACTTCTAGAAATGTAGAATTAATCTAAATTCAAACTAGTTCTATAATGCAAGAAAAAGGAACTAAATCCTAATCCTATCTCAATTAGGTAGATTTATATCTATCCCAACAGAGAGTAAGATATTTAAATGATTTGGGATTTACATATGTTTAGCTTATAACGAATATCAAGCTAATGAAATAGTTCAACTAACTGACATTATGAATACCAAAACATATTATATTTAGAGACCTCTTAATTGAAATAATCAACCGATAACATTTAGGAAGTAGTTCACAAAATGATATTGATTGTTAAATCAATAATTCAGATAATTAAACAAGAATATGAGGAAATAGTTCACATCATATCATTATTTGTTAAATTGGTATTAAAAGACAAATTTTTGAGTAAATAGTTACTCAGAAATCAGAATTCAACACATAAAAGCAGAGATAAATAATAACACATGATTGAGACAATTTACTCATACTGACAATAGTGAAAAAATATGAATAAAATGACACATTCCTTCCATTATAAAATAAAACTAGTATTTAAAACAATAGTATTAAAAATACCCATTTATTAAATGCATTTCTCTAGCTCTAGTCTCCAACAATCTTTTACAATGCTTGAACTTTCGCTTTTAAAACTAGAGTTGTAATAGTACGAACTATGCCCATCAAAACATAATTTAGAGTGCAAAAGAAAAATCCTCAATAATCCTTCAGATCTGAGTTTTCTCCTCTAACCTACAACTCTAAATTCTTTATACAATAGTGCCTTCAAAAATTCATGAATTGTAGAGAAGAGTAGAAATACCATGTATTAAGCAATCTGAAAAGATAAATTGATGTAGGAGCATCTAGCTCACCATGACCGGGTGAAGTCTCTGCCAGGTTGGAAGGTTGTTTGAGTATCTGGATTTTTTTTTAATTAGTTTATGAGGTCACAAGATAGGATCTTAGTTTATTTTACTTTTAGTTTCTATGTGGTCAAAGTTAAATGTCAATGTTAAATGTCGGTTAGGGTTGTTATGGTTCAATAGTAATAAACAATAGTTTAGGAATTGATGTGTCAGCTTAGGAAAGAGAAGACAAAATTATCTAAATGCAGATCTTGTAATGACAACCGAAACTGTAGTTACACAACTAATTGTTTCTGTTCAACTGACAAACAATTGTAGTTTCAATTAACTGTAACCAAAATGTATAAAAGCAGTAATGTAAGACAAGAGAAACATTAAGAAATTTCATAATAGAGAAATAAAGAAACAGAGAGATCTTATTTCCAAAACTGTCCATTTGTATTCATTGCCTATCTACTGTAATACTATATTTTCTTTTTATTTATCGAATTGTAAGAAACGGTGTTAACAAACAGTGAAAGACCACCATGAGGTCGTGTTGTTTTTGTGTTCTCGTCGAACAAACAAACCACAGAAAACTCATGAAAATGTCTAGTTACAGAGCGAAGGACCAATGGGTGGAGCCAAAGTTTGAATAGTGAGATACAGCAAAACAACCGAGAGCAAACAAAACTGAAAAATAGAGTGCCGGAGAAGCAAACCATAGCAAGGTAATTCCGAACGAGTCCTCATAATTTTCATAAGTCAAAGAGATATAACAAACCATGTTCTCATTGCTATTGACCGAGACATAGGTGTATTACATTCATTGATAAACAAAAACAAATGCCGCATCCAGAGTGGACAAACCCTGGCCTAGGGTTTGGTAATAATAACCCCCAATAATCATTCAAACGATCAATTAACTATAATACGAAATTACAACCAAGCTGAAGCTTCATCTTTGCAAGGGACAATGACTACATATCACAAGCAAAGACGACAAACTACAAAATCTATAGAAAACCCAAAAACCTAACAGTGCATTGATGGATTGAAGAGCCAGAGCCTATTGGCAGAGGTTTGCCACCTTTGGAAGAACGAATCCTATAGGAACCCGCGTACCCAAGTCGAGCCATCGACCTGCACATACAATAGAGTACAGTTAATACATTTACACAATAATGAACTAAAGTCTAAGCAACCATAGAAACAGGAGGTTTTCATATATTACCTGAGCAAGCTGGACCGAGGCTTCAAGGAGCAGAAGCCGAGTTGAATCGACATTGGTGAGACAGAAGGAGCATTTCTGGTTAGTGCCAACACCATGAGGAGGTCGAATTGAATCAGGGAAGGGGTCAATACCTGTGCAGAGCCACGGAAGTCTACTAACTTGTTACCTGAATCCAAAGACGACGAAAATTAAAGCATTTCCCATATAGAACAGAGACCAGAGGCAACCATAACCATAGCAGAGACAAAAGTATAATAATGGATACAATAAAACAATAGCAGGGGACTATATTTGGACGAGACACCAGATTCTACAACCACATCATAGCAAAATGGCAGGACGAGACTAAGAAGCTCACCGTGTGAAAAGAAGTCGAACGAGCGCACCACCAGAACCAGAACGGATATGAACCACCAGAGGAAACCACCGACAAGCACACAACTAAGTTGGGAAGGCCATTATTCACCCATAGTCATACCCGGAGAAGAACCATGGATTTCCGTATTCACCAAAACAAAAACCACACAACATAACCAACAAACCCTCGCAGCAACCTCACAGGCGAACAGAACAATCTCGAATGACTGGGAAGCCAAAGTGTTTTGGCCAAAGAACAAACGGAGGAACCAGGCCCGAGGTGTGTAGGTAAGAATTGAATGCGGCATCAATTACTCCCAATTGCCAACCCAACGTTCACTGACCACCTTGCATGCAACTGCCGGAAAATCTAACACGTTGTAAAGTCCGACAACAGTTGTAAAGCCGAGGACATGCAGAGTTGGGGGCCAATGTAGGTTGGGCTACATCAGAGTGGTATCAGAGCAGTTGTTTATGTTAGTTGGAGGAATGGAGAGAGGAAGGTAAGGCCGTGGTAGAGGTCCTTGAAGATTGGCAGAGGAAGGGTTGAGAGAAGAGATCAGAATTCTTACTGCCCGTTTGGAGGCAGTAGAGGCAGGTAGATGAAGAGATCCAGAAATAAGCCATGACAGTGAAGAGGAAGTTGAAGTAGCAGTAGATGGACAAGAAGGTGAGTTTGCAGAGGTGAGATTGCTGAGATCTATTTTAGTAACAAGTACTAAACCCAAGCCAGAACTCCCGACGTATGATAGAAGCTTGTCTATCGAAGTTTTATTAGATTGGATTAGTGAGATGGAAAAGCATTTCGAGTGCGAGGAAGTCAGCGAAGACTGTAGAGTTAAGTTCACTGCGACGAAATTGAAGGGACACGTAGCCCTATGGTGGGATAATGTCCAGAATGAGAGGAAGAAATAGAACAAGGTGCCAATTAAAACTTGGTCAAGGATGGTGGCCAAGTTAAAGGGCAGATTTTTGCCAAGGGACTATTAGATTGCATTGCACAGGCAGGTGACAAATATGAAATAGAAAGGATTGACGGTGAGGGAGTACATGGAGGAGTTCTATCGAGTGAATTTGCGAGCCAGATATACAAAGGATATAGTGGAAAGAATAGCCAAGTATGTTAATGGGCTAAGTTTAGATATTTTGGATGAAATCAATATTTTATCTCCGAACAACACTGTGGAAGCATATCAGAGTGAGATGAAGGCTGAAGAAAAAATTACCAAGAGGCAGAATGCCTGGAGAGGACGAGGAGCCAGCAAAGGGAAAGGCGAATCCTATGGCAGAGGCTGAACTGCTAATAGCAATGAGGAAGGCAGTAGTTCTAAAGCTTCCGGATCAGTAGACAGAGGTGAAAATGTGAGAGGCGATAAGTCATCCCAGTGAGGCAGGGGAAATGGCCGAGGTAGAGGGGCTAGTTATCAGTGTTATAGGTGTCATAAATGGGGACACCGATCGTTTGAATGTTCATAAGAAGATCCAGCTAGACAGCGGGGTGCATATGTGGCACAACCAAAGGAAGCAATGGCACCTCCACAAGAAGCAAAGAATGCTCTAGAGACAGGGGAAGCTCTAGTGCTGCACAATTTATTGTTAAAACCAGTCAAGGAGGTCACCGAACAAACGCAACAGAAGGCCTTGTTTAGGACAATTTGTAAGTCACGAGGTAAGTGTTGTAAGTTAATTATTGACAGCGGTAGTGCTAATAATTTAATGTCCACATAGATGGTGGAAAAATTGGAGCTAAAACGCTCAAAGCATCCCAACCCTTATAGAGTTTCATGGCTACAAAAAGGCCATCAGTTGCTGGTGGATGAACAGAGCGAGGTCGAGTTTTAGATAAGCAGATATAAGGACAGAGTTGTTTGTGACATCATGTTGATGGATGTATGTCACATACTGCTTGGCAGGCCTTGGCAATAAGATAGGAAAGTGGTCCACGATGGATTGATGAACTATTATAAATTTGTGAAGGATGGAATCAAGCATACGCTTGTACCCATCAAGGAAGAAGGGACAACAGAGACTAGTGAACCAAGAACATTATTGGTCAGTAGAAAACAGTTTTTAAAATAGGTTGAGGACAGTGAGATAGGTTATGCAGTTGTAAAGAAAGAAAGGATAGTATTGTTGCATACAAAGGTATCAGATTTACCTACAAAGATACAACAAATGTTGCAGGAGTTTACGGACATAGTTGTAGATGACTTGCTAGACAAGTTACCCCCAAAACGGAGCATAAGTGATCATATTGACTTCATACTCGGAGCCAGTTTGCTGAACAAAGAGGCATACCAAATGAGACCCAAGGACAATGAAGAAATTAGGAAGCAGGTGCAAGAACTGTTGGCCAAGGGATTGATAAGGGAAAGCTTAAGCCCTTGTGCTGTTCCAATGGTCCTCGCTCCCAAGAAGGGAGGAGAATGGCGGATGTGCACCGAATCAATGGCCATCAATAAAATCACCATCCGGTACAGGTTTCCACTACCGTGGATGGATCATATGATGGATTGTTTAAGCGGGGAAACTTATTTCTCTAAGATAGAATTTAAGAGCGGGTACCATCAAATTCATATACGAGAGGGGGACAAATGGAAGACAACCTTTAAGATGAATGAGGGGTTGTACAAATCGCTGGTCATGCCATTTGGGCTGAGCAATGTGCCCCGTATAGTTATGAGGTTGATGAATGAGATGTTGAAGGATTACATCGAAAAAATTGTGATTGCATACCTGGCTGACATACTTATTTTCAATAGGACAAGGGAAGAACACCTTCAACATGTGCGTAAGGTGTTGGAGAAATTACAGTAGAATAAACTGCTAATAAATTTAAATAGATGTACTTTTCTGTAGAAGGAATTGATTTATTTAGGGTTTGTAATAGTAGAGAATGAACTGAAGAGGGATTCGGAGAAGGTGGCGGCTATAGTGAATTGGCTATCTCCAAAAAAATTATTTGAGGTACGTAGCTTTCATGGATTAGCGAGCTTTTACAGGAAATTCATAAATATTTCAGAGAAATTTGTGCGCCTATGCTAGACACCATCAAAAAGGCCAGCCAGCCTTTTTGATGGACAAAGGCAGCAGAGAGAAGTTTCCATTTGTTAAATAGAAAGATTACTGAGAGGCCGATCCTGAGATTACCTGATTTCAAGAAGTTATTTCAGGTTCACTATGATGCTAACAGGACAACAATTGGAGTTGTACTCATTTAGGAGGATAAGCCTATAGTGTTCTTCAACGAGAAGCTGAACGGGAGTTGACAGAAATACTCATGTATGATAAGGAGTTCTATGTTATTATACAGGCATTAAAACACTAGAGGCATTATCTATTGGGAAATGAATTTGTGTTGTTTTCAGACAATTCTGCACTACAATATGTAATGCAGCAACACAAGCTAAACCACAAACATGCCAAATGGGTGGAGTATTTGCAGAGTTTCAATTTCATATTGAAGCATATTAGCGGGCAAGCAAATAAGGTAGCAGATGTGCTGAGTAGGAAAGCTCTACTTCTGCAGGAAAGCACTGTGCAAGTGCTGGGTTTTGAGCACTTACAAGACTTATACCAGATGGATACAGATTTTAAAGAAGCCTATGAGGCATGTCAGAACCCTTTAGTGAGATATAATAGTCCTTGGTTGGACTACAATCTACAGGAAAAGTTGTTATTTAAGGGAGGAAAGTTGTGCATACCTGACTACTCGATGAGGGAGAATATTATTCGAGAGAAGCATAGTGGAGGTTTGGCCAGACATTTCGGCATGGATAAGACCCTCGAGTAGCTTAGTCATTTTTACTTTTGGCCGAAGATGTGGAGAGATGTATAATGGTTTGTGGCCAGATGCAAAGTGTGCCAGTTAGCAAAGGGTCACAGTCAAAACACAGGACTATATACACCATTACTTATTCCAGGCAGACCATGGGACTCAGTCAGCTTGGAATTCATCCTACATCTACCCAAGATACAATGAGGATATGACTTGGTAATGGTAGTAGTGGACAGATTCTAAAAAACGGCGCATTTTATTCCTTGCAGAAAAACCAGTGATGCCACCCATGTGGCCCACTTGTTTTTCAATGAGATTGTCAGGTTACATGGATTACCTAAATCTATCCTTTTGGACAGGGATGTGAAGTTCATGGGACACTTTTGGCGTACCTTATGGAAAAAAATGGAGACACAACTAAGCTACAGTTCTGCATATCACCAGCAAACCGACGGGAAAACAGAGGTTGTAAACAGGAGTCTGGGACACCTGTTACGAAGCTTGGTCAGAGAGAATTCACGAATGTGGGATCGAGCACTTACACAAGCAAAGTTCTTTTACAACGACTTGCCTAACCGCAACATAGGTTTCAGTCCATTTTATATCCTATACGGCATGCATCCTCGCGGAGTGCATGAACTGCGGGACCTTGGACTGCAGGAAAGGCGTAGTGCAGACGGAGAAGATTTCGCTAACACGATGAGAGATTTGCATGAAAAGGTGAAAATTAAATTACCGGACAATAGTTTAAAGTAAAAACAACAAGTGGATTTGAAGAGAAGGGAAGTACAGTTTGACGTGGGGGACGAAGTCCTCGCGCATTTACGCAAAGAACGCTTCTCTAAAGGTACGTACAATAAATTGAAGTATAAAAAGATCGGACCTTCCAAAGTCCTTCGAAAGTTTTCAGGGAATGCCTACGAGATATAGTTGCCACCTGGAATAGACATTTCACCTATCTTTAACGTAGCAGACCTTTTCCCTTACATGGCTGAACCGGAGGAGAAGGAAGAAGATGGAACCACGCAACTTGTACGGAGTACCCAAGAGGAAGGAGAAGCTTAGAAAAGACAAATGCCTTACATTCAACCTCCCGAGATCGAAAGCATTATTGACACTCAGGTGGTTAAACGAAGTCGGCGGAAGGAGTAGGTACAGTACCTGGTCAAGTGGAAAAACCATCCTATTGAGGACAGTTCATGGCTTGATGCTAGGCAAATTAAACAGACATGTACTTCAGTTGAGAAGCTCATGGACCCGAGCCATGATTTCTTTTTGCCCTGGGAGCCTGATGTAGGAGCATCTAGCTCACCATGACCGAGTGAAGTCTCTGCCAGGTTGGAAGGTTGTTTGAGTATCTGGATTGTTTTTTTAATTAGTTTATAAGGTCATGAGATAGGATCTTAGTTTATTTTACTTTTAGTTGCTATGTGGTCAAAGTTAAATGTCAGTTAGGGTTGTTATGATTCAACAATAATAAATAACAGTTTAGGAATTGATCTGTCAACTTAGGAAAGAAAAGAAAAAATCATCTAAATGTAGATCTTGTAATGACAACCGAAATTGTACTTACACAACCAATTGTTTCTGTTCGACTGACAAACAATTGCAATTTCAATTAACTGTAACCAAAATGTATAAAAGCAGCAATGTAAGACAAGAGAAAGGTTCAGCAATTTCATAACGGAGAAATAAAGAAACAGAGACAAATCTTATTTCCAAAACTATCCATCTGTGTTCATTGCCTATCTACTATAATACTATATTTTCTTTTTATTTATCGAATTCTAAGAAACAATGTTAACAAATAGTGAAATACCACGGTGAGGTCATGTTGCTTTTGTGTTCTTGTGTAACAAAAAAACTACACCAAACTCATGAAAATGTCTAGTTACAGAGTGAAGGACAAACGAGTGGAACCACAATTCGAATAGTGAGATACAACAAAATGACCGAGAGCAAACAGAACTGGAAAACAGAGTGCCAGAGAAGAAAACCATAGCAAGGTAATTCTGAACGAGTCCTCATAATTTTCATTAATAAAATAGATATAACAAATGATGTTCTCATTGCTATTGACTGAGACATAGGTGTCTTACATTCATTGATAAACAAAAACAAGTGTCGCGTCCAGAGTGGACAAACCCTGGCCTAGGGTTTGGTAACAGTAACCCCCAATAATCATTCAAATGAGCGATTAACCAGAATAGGAAATTACAACCAGGCCAAAGCTTCATCTTCACAAGGGACAATGACTACATATGACAAGCAAAGATGGCAAACTACAAAATCTACAGAAAACCAAAAAACCTAACAGTACATTGACGGATTGAAGAGCCAGAGCCTACTGACAGAGGTTTGCCACCTTTGGAAGAACAAATACCGGAGGAACCCACTTACCCAGGTCGAGCCATTGACCTGCACAGACAATAGAGCACAGTTAATACATTTACACAACAATGAACTAAAGTCTAAGCAACCATAGAAACAAGGGGGTTTCATATATTACTTGAGTAAGCCAAACTGAGGGTTCGAGGAGCAGAGCCAAGCCGAATCGACAGCGCTGAGACAGAAGGAGCATTTCTGATTAGTGCCAACACCATGAGGAGGTCAAATTGAATTAGGGAAGGGGTCAATACTTGTGCAGAGCTGCGGAAGTCTACTAACTTGTTACCTGAATCCAAAGACGACGGAAATTAAACCATTTCCCATACAGAACATAGAGCGGAGGTGACCATAACCATAGCAAAGACAACATTACAATAATGGAGACAATAAAACAATAGTAGGGGATGATATTTTGATGAGACACCAGATTCTACAACCACATCATAACAAAATGGTAGGACGAGACTAAGAAGCTCACCGTGTGAAAAGAAGTCGAACGAGCACACCACCAGAACTACAATGGATACGAGCCACTGAAGGAAACCATTGACAAGGACACAACCAAGTTGGGAAGGCCTGTATTCACCCATAGTCATACCCAAAGAAGAACCAGGGATTTCCATATTCGCCAGAACAAAAACCACATAGCATAACCACCAAACCCTCGCAGCAACCTCACAGGCGAACAGAACAATCTCGAATAACCGGGAAGCCAAAGTGTTTTGACCAAAGAAAAAATGGAGGAACTAGGCCCAAGGTGTGTAGGTAAGAATTGAATGTGGCATTAATTACTCCCAGTTGCCAACTTGACGTTCACTGACCACCTTGCATGCAACCACCGAAAAATCTAACACGTTGTAAAGTCGGGCAATAGTTGTAAAGCCAAGGACATGTGGAGTTGTGGGCCAGTGTGGGCTGGGCTACATCAAAAATTCACTCATTATTTATGAACAAAACAAAGGCACAAAGATAGAAATACCAGATGCACATTTCTCAGCTCGTAAAAGAAATAGCAACGGTTTAGTCTATCTCACAAAGATGATTCCAGGAGTACAATAGTGCAACTTCTCAAACTTCTTTATGAAATTCCTAAAACAATGTTCTAGTCGTTCTATTGAGAAAAGTGTGAAAGTACAATAGTGCGAGCTTTCGTAAACCTTTCTTCATAAAATTCTGGACCTTTATTTCATACAACGAGTAAGCTTAAATAGCAAAAAACAATGAAATCTATTCTACAAAGCATTGATGGCATTTAAACAAATACCTTCAACAACGCTTAAAGGAAAATAGTTTTTTGGTGGAAATTTATGAATGTGATTTGTTGTGTTCATCGAATTTGTTTATTCCATCAGATTATTTGGATGCTTGTCTGTCTGTTTGAACTAAATTGCTTCTTTTCAGCACAACTGTCCTATTCTGTCATAAACCTGAACAAGAAAAACATGAATCGATAAGTTGGAAATAAATGAAACTGATAAGCGAGTTTTATTTGAAACAAAAAACTTTTGTAGGAAACTAGGAAAAATTAGAGTTGCAATAAATTCTAAATACAACCATCATGGAGAGGAATGTGGAGTGATGCCTATGATGAGACAAGTTGGACTTTATTGTTTTAACATAAATCACAATCGCTTTTAGACCGAGGGTATAACTAAAAATAATCGCAATTGTTTTAACGCCAGGAGTATTTTTAAACAAAATCAAAAAGGGGCTTTCTTAAAACATATCATAATCAGTGTTCGGAAAGGTGGATGTGATGTTATAAACCGTGTCTTTTTAAAACTTGCGATTGCGAAGTGTGGGATGATGTCATGGTGATGTGGCAGATGCCGTTGAAGATCCATGTGGCAGATGACGTGGTATAATGATGTGTTATCGTATATCACAAAACATATGTGAGGCTTAGTGGTTTTTGAACGGGTGAGTCCGAAAGAATGGAGGAGTGACACGTAGAGATGGGGCCTAGATAGGAGAACCACTTTTTAGACCCCTTGTGAGAAACTTAAAATTGAGTGCAAGGGAGTCCAAAACCATTATTTGTTGTTGATTCGACCAAATAGATCTGGGCCATTCATTTTAGTAGATAAGTCTTGCTTTGGTTATATCGTAATTGGAGTTTAGAGTGGAGGTACACATGACATATGTTTAAAGTCCCAAAAGACTTGCGATTTTTGATGGGTGGGATGATGTGGCCAATGGCACCACATGTCACCTAGATATGATGTGATTTGATCACAATTGCAATCATTGGTGTGGAGGATTTGTTATAAGCCATGTTCCTTTGAAAGTTGTGATTGTGAAGTCCCAGGCTGATGTGGTAGTGGCACCATGAATGATGTCACAATGTGACATGGCGGGTGGAATGGTAGATGACATGGTGGGAGACGTGGTAGCTGACATGGAGGATGATGTGGATCTAAATTCATATTACAATCGATACAAAATCTCATATCACAATCGCACTTGGAATAAGGCTTGACTCTTTGGAACTTTGTGATTGCGTTGATGCAATATTTTAATGAATTGAAATGAATAATCCTCGTGGATTAGAGCTTAATCAAAATCGCAATTCAGTTAAGGCAGTATGTAGGAGGCAACACTTTTGTAAACTCAAATAGTCACAGATATGATATTTTAATGAATTACAGTGTATAATCCCATCAGGTATAGGCCCGCATATCGCAATCGGGAAACAGAGCAGAGTATGGACTTTGGAACTTTTGTGATAGCCTATAGGCACTGGATTTTATGGATTGGCATGTATTTTCCCATTAGGTCTAGGATTTATCGCAATTAAAATAGCTAAGAGGTAGGTCTTTGAGCTTTGAAACTTTTGTGATAGTCGCGGAAGCGATATTTTAATGAATTAAAATGGATAATATCATCGGGTACGGGGCTTATATCGCAATCACAATCGACAGTGTGTAACGAGGTTTTTCCTTAAGCATTTGGATCTTTCTGTAGTTACAAACGTGGGTTTTTTATGAATTGCATTAACTCCACTGTCATGTCTGTTATCATATCGCAATCGTAAAGGGAATGAGCAGAGGGTTATTTTCCCTTAGAAATTTTTGCAATGTAGAATTTTTTATGAGTTAGAGTTTATAGAGATAAAAACTTTGGGAAAAGAACTCTAATTATTATTTTTTTTTATTAAATAACCCATTTTTTTTAATACTTAGGGTTCTTGAAGCCTAATTATAGTTTTGGCTTCAGGGACTACTAAAAATTTATTTTTTTGGATAATCAAGGTTTAATACTTGGGTTTTAATTAAAAAGCCTAAGTATTAAACTTTGGTTATAGTTCTTTATTAACAATTTTCATGTTGATTTTCTAAAACTAAAGGGTCACTATTTTAATATAATAAATTTCATAGGAAATTTATAATACATTAAAATGGGGGTTGTTGAATAGTACAACAATTGGCGACTCACTAGAACAACTAGTTATCTCCGATAAATGAAAATTTCCAAAAATTCAACAAAAATAATCTAAGAAGTGGAAACTACTTTTCAAAACATTTATATAAATAAAATTACTCTAACTATAAAACTCATTAAATTGCAATTTCTTTTAAAAAACTTTTGTGAATGAGAAACACCTATTTACTTGTATTAGTCATTAATCAGTTTATAAAAATAAAGTAGGGGGATTTTATGACTCAGTTTCTAATGTACTCATTTGTCATAGGTAGAGCCACTGCTTCTAGTAGGCATTCATAGCCTCGACAGTGTTACCTTTTAACCAACAACAATCTAGTATCCCATCCACTTAATAGTGCAATAATTAGAGGTTAGTTTATTTTTCTTTTCTTTTTTTTAATGCTAAAAAACCATTGTCCTAGTTTGGTGGCTAGATAACAACAATGCCATTCACCAGTAATAGTTAAAACTAAACAAGTTGGCTCATGATGAGATCCCTTGTCTTATAATTAAAAATCATAAGCCATTACCTTGATTTGGTGTTCAGTGTTGAAATGTCAGTTTAATTGGTTCCCTATGAACATGGTAAGTAGGCTAGTGATGAGACCTCTTATCTTTTTAGATTTTTTTTTATATATATTTTAGAATTACACTCTCAAAAAATTGTTTTAAATAAATGGGGAGGATTGTTGACTCCTTAAGGGTTTTGGATGACAAATATGAGTTGAAAATGTTTTAGTCATAAGATAGTATTTACTTTTTAAGGATAACCTTTTTACACTGAAACTAGAGTGAAAGGATATAATTTTTGAGGTTTTTAAAGATTTTACAACTTAAAATAAAAATAAAAAAAATAAAAAATTAGAGTTAATAATTTTTATCTAATTTTCAATTTTCATAACCACTTCCTAAAAAATTCCTAATTTCAAATTGAAAGATCATAAAATGGTTTTCGAGATATGTTGATGAAAGGCCAAGAGTATGTCATATAACATTATTATCTAAAAGAAAAAGCAAATGTGATATGATAACTGAATTCTCAAGATATAATCATTTAGAAGTATGATCATAAAATCACTCAAAACCAAATCTAAAAGGAAACTTTACAAAATTGTTTATGAAAATTTCTTAACAAAAGAGGGAAAAGATAATGAAGAAACATTCCTTCTTATGTCAAAATCTAGATAAATTGGATTTGCAAAGTTAAAAGCATTTAGTAATAATTTAGTTTGAATTAGGAAATTTGCTATTTATTTATCTTTTTTTTAATGTTGAACTTTGAAAAAAAAGTGTTTTAAACATTTTCTAATCAGAGTAATGCCTTTGAAGAAAAATATTAAGGTTTAGAACTTCCCCATTTTGGCTTATTCGATGAAAATTGTTACTGCTTCTTTCAGCGCACAATTTGATCTCGTGAAGGTGTGAAAATGCTTGTGAAGAGCTGCAAAAGGGAGTTACATATCAGCAGAAGATAAGAAAACAAAAATAAATATAAAAAGTAAAGAAATGAATGAAAGTGAGTATATGAGAATTACCATTGAAGAATTTCATTTTATCTTACTAGAAAGATATGAATTTCTCCAATGTAACCATTCTCTTGTTTTATTACCTACCAGTATATACAAGTCAAACATTAGTAAAAATATAATAAAAATAACCAAAATAAAACAAAATTTATTATTTACATCTAATTTGAAATTATGTACAAAAATAAATTTATTTAAAATTAACCTGTTATTAAACCATATCTTTCGGAAAGCATTCTCTAAGCAAATATCTATGAGATCATCAAAGAATAGATGAATAATTGTTGAAGAATGAAAACTTTTCAAAGGAGATGATGGCAAATCATGTTGTGAAGGAAGAACACCCTCAAGATTTAAATTTGACTGATGATAAAATGATTGGAATGACTTTTTGAATATTGAATTAAATTGCAAATGAAATATTTTTTGATATTCAGGATTATGAGAAACCAATTCATCATTTTGACTTTAATAAATCTCAATTATATTCAATATTGGGAGAAAAGAAAATGAAAGGAAAAGAAAATAAAATAGAACGATGCAAAAAAAATTAAATTGTTATGAAAACTAAAATTACAAAATAATTTTACAAGGAAATTCTGGAACCTATCGTGGATTTTAGTGAATGAATTGCCATTAAAATGACATTCCTTGAAAAATTTAAATATGTCAATTTCTAAAAGAGAATCAAAATGAAATACATCAGAAACTCGCAAAATTAACTCATCAAAATTCTCAAAACTAAGTTTGTGTTCGGGAGACAAAATTAAAACATGTGAATCTTCATGAAATAAATCAATTTTCAAAATTGGCATAGTTTGTACAAGATGTGGTTCTTTTTCATCATCATCATGATAATCGTCATAAATTACCTTATTCCTATGAAAATCAAATCACTAATATGAAATAACAGAATTAGAAAATACAACAGAAGAAGATTTTGCAATTAAAGGATTATCATTCAAACGATTGCTAGATGTAGAATTTTCAGAATAAGGACTAGGAAAATTATCAACCAAAAGATTAGCATGATCATTGTTAAATATACTCTAATTTGAAAAGACGTCAAGGTAGAGAAAATAATGCATTCCAGAATATAATTACGATTGAAATGAATCTTTTATAGAACTTGCCATATTATAATCTAGGTTTAAGGAAATTATTTCAATTGGAGTTACATGTTCTGAATTATCTAAAGTTGCATTCAAAGAAGATAAAATGTTGTGTTCATTTTTCAAGTCTTGTAGATTGGGTTTTATTGGACCTACTGATTGCTCAAATATGTTATTAATTTCTTTTTCAATTGCATGTTTAAAAAGAAAATGAGAATCGAAATTTTCTAAAGAAGAACGTTGTTATTCATTTACAATTTCAAGTTTAGGTTCCATAAAACCAATTAGTGATTCAAGACTAGGTAATAAATCACAGGTGTCTTGTTTTTCATTAATTGATTCATTATTTTCAGTATGGGAAGAAACAAGAGAAGTGAAACTTTCAATTAAATCTTCAGTTGAAGGAAAATCATCTAAATGAAAAATATAACAAAATTACCAAAATATATTATAAAAATCATATAAAGATTCATTATCATACATGTAAATATTATCTAATTCTAAACAAAAACTATTGTAACTGTAATTTTGATGTGCTTTGAGAAATCCCTGACAAAATATTTCAATGAATGAATCAACTTCTTCGGAAGCACCAAGAACCATTTATGGATCCATCCTCTATTAGTTAAATATATATATAGCTATATTTATAGTTATATTGTTTTTAATGAATTGTAATTGTAGTTATAGTTATGTTATATATTTTATATATAGAACTATAATATATGGCTATGTGATGTTATAGTTAAATATAGTTATATGTTATGTTATGTAAATGTTATAATTATATATAGTGACATGATGTTGTATAGTATATATATATATATATATATATATATATATATATATATATATATTATATATATTATAATAACTTATCTTTTTAGATTTTTTAACTTTAAATATTAATTTTTTATTTTAAAATTTGAAGTGTACTTAATATTATTATTAAAAAAAATATTAAAATATTAACTAATTTAAATTTAAAATAATAAAATAAAATACAATTTATTATTTTATAAATAGAGGTTCACTTGATCAATCATATTTATCATGTCAATCTCAAGATCCTAATTTACTTATTTAGTTGGTTATAGTTTTGTTGTTTTCTTGTTTGGAGTTTTTTGGGGTATATTTTTGGTTAAATTTGCTAGAAATTTAAAATGCATTTTAAATAACAAAAAAAACAAATTAAAAATCTATTTCACAAAATCCTAATGAAAAACTTTAAAACCTAAAATAACTAAAAAAATATGTTTTTTCTATTCAATATTAGAAAATATGCATTTAAAACACAAAACATTGCAAGTAAAAGACATATTTGAAACTTAAATTATAGTTTTTTTTTGTGGTTTTGAAGTGTTTTTTAGGTTGTTTTGAATGGTTTTTTAATGGATTTCTAGGTTAGTTTTGTGGTTTTGGTCCATGTTTTGAAGTTTATTTTTTATATGGTTTTCTTGGTTGGTTTTGTGATTTTCTAAGCATTTTTTAAGGGTTTTTTTCTTAATGGTTTTCATAGTTTTTGTATGGTTTTATGGATTTTATACATGTTTTTTTTTCAATTATTTTGTTACATTTTGTAAAAATAAATAAATAAGAAAGACAAAGAATAGATTACCTACCTTCATTTGAGTCTTTGCGATGTTGGTCGGGTAGTTGGCGACATTGGTTTGAAAGCACCATTTCTCAATTGAGATCCAATAATCTCAGTCAAGCTATTGTCAAACTATCGTTCAAGCTCCTATGATCTATGCAAATGCCACGTGGAGACCGCGAAAGCGGTATATATGTGTGTGTGTGTGTGTGTATGTGTGTATATAATATATATATATATATATTATATATATATATATATAATATATATATATATATATATATATATATATATATATATATATAAGGGTTTGGTCATGCCTTAATGATCGATCAAGCGCTAAAGATCAATCGAATGCTATGGCTCAATCAAGCGTTGTAACTTGATCAAGGGTTAATTTTTAACCCTATATTGAGATTCTATTTTAGTGCCCAAGGAGCTAAATCAAGAGCTAAAAAAAGGCTCGAACGAACAAATTTTTTTCCACCTTAACACACCCTCTTTTTCCAAAATGTATAATATAGCTCCATGCTTTCGCCCCTTCCAATGTCTATTCATCTTCGAACTTCATTTATTTTTTATCTACAATATTTGTATAGGTTTTCCTAGTCCGAAATATTAGGTGCCAACAACTAGGAATACACATTTTTATATTAATTCAAATAATTTTGACTTATATAAAGTCTAGAAAAGAATTTATTAGGAGCTACGAGATCGGGTATATATATATATATATATATATATATATATATATATTATATATATATATATATATATATATATATATATATATATATATATATATATATATATATATAATATATATATATATATATATATATATATATAAGGGCTTGATTGTGCATTAAAGCTCGATTGAGCCTTAATGCTCGATCAAGCGCTAAAGATCAATCGAATGTTATGGCTTGATCGAGCGTTATAACTTGATTAAGTGTTAATTTTTAACCCTATATCAATCTTCTATTTTAGCACCCAAGGAGCTAAATCGAGCACTCAAAAAAGGCTTGATCGAACAAATTTTTTTCCACCTTAACATCCCCTCTTTCGCCAAAACTTATAATACAACTCCATTCTTTCGCCCCTCCCAATGTCTATTCATCTTCCAACTTCATTTATTTCTTATTTACAATATTTATATAGGTTTTCCTAATCCCAAATATTAGGTGCAAACTAGGAATACACATTTTTATATTAAATCAAATCATTTGAGTTATATAAAGTCTAGAAAATAATTTATTAGGAGATCAAGTTTCATTACTGATTTTACTTTAGGTTAATGTTGTCAGACTAATCACTTGAAAGGTATGGACTTCAAGTATTCCTAGGAGAAGAGGAATATATATTTGTCAATGAATAAAAGTGTGTAAAATTCACATTTAATTGGGTTAATTATATATACAAAAAAATATTATAATTATTGCATTGAGAATATTCTACTTTGTAGAAAGACTTTCAAAACATTTCATTCAATTTTCAATATTTGTCTATCAGGATTCCAAAAAATATTGAGAAAAGAACATATATTTTATTGAAAAGTACATCACATACAAGAGATTGGGTCATTAACAAACACTACATTGTCATGGATGAAATACTTCTTTTCCAAATGTGAAGAGTGTATGTCATATAGAGACACAATACATATTTTAGACAATTTCTTGAGTCAGGAAATATACAACTATATACAAATAATATGTAGATGTTGCTAAAGGAAATGATAATTTTATTACATATTCGTCTTTTACAAGGACGTTAAAGAAACAATTTAACAATTTCCATGTTCCTAAGAGTTCAAGGATAGGTGTTTGTAGTACTTGTGCTTCTCTTAAATAAAAAAGGGATAAATGTGAACAAGTTAAAAGAGATATGTATATACAACATTATTTGTTATGATTGGATAGTTATCAACTATGAAAATGTATTATCAATATTTTTCTTTTATGTTATCTACAAATTCCATTGTCAAAGAACTTTAGAAGCATTGCAATGAACAATCAAGTGAAAGGAAAAAGTTATATAAGCATAGAAGGAGGTGTTATGATATTTCAAATAAATATTTAGGTTTGATAATTGATGGTATGGATGAAAAAGAAACACTTCTACCACATTTTTTCTGTATACCAAAAAAAATTCAAGAGGGAGAATTTTACTTATTTTCACTTGGTTGGTTACATGGTTTTTAGTGGAGAAATATTTCCAAGGGTTTTCTTCACAACTCTAAATATTCATAATGATTCAAATATTATCATCACCATAATTAATCATGTGCTTTCTCATTGGTCTAGTAATCTTCGTCAAGTTTTATATCTACATATAGACAACAATAACCATGAAAATAAAAATCAAATCATATTTGGATATGTGAGGATGATTATCGAATTGGGAATGTTTCAAAAGACAAAGTTTGTTTTCTTCTTGTTGTGCATATTGATCACCATATTGATCAAATGTTTAATCATTTTTTCCTGCCATTATTAATTGAATGCATTAAGTAATCACACATTCTAGAGCTTATTTTTCAGATATTCAAATAAACTATTGATATGTGAAGATTTATTTTGAGTTCACTTGGTGAAGAAAAGTGCATTGAATAGTTTAATGACATTAGCTCCCATCATCAACTCTATATCAAAAATTTGATGGGAAAATAGTTATACGGGTTAAAAAATATTCAACTACTGTAAAATCGGGGCCTACATTAGGTTCAATATTTGTTAAGTCCATTCTAGATTATCCAATATTTGCATCAAATTGTTATTACTATAACTAGTTCCTGAAATTCATAATGCACAAAGGCATAATAGAGATCTAGATTATTATAAATTCTTGGAACAAATCGAAAAACCTGTTAAAAATCATCCAAATATTTTGATGTTGCTTATTGTTTGTTGGGAGTCCTTTTCAATGATCAAAGTGACATACTTTAAAGATTAAGAAGCCGAGATACATTTTTGACGAATCCATTTATTTGACCACAAGATATGCCAAATCAATATGAGGAAAGAAATATCGTTGAACAACAACAATCTCA
This sequence comes from Pinus taeda, assembly GCA_000404065.3. Taxonomy (NCBI): domain Eukaryota; kingdom Viridiplantae; phylum Streptophyta; class Pinopsida; order Pinales; family Pinaceae; genus Pinus; species Pinus taeda. The sequence goes on from APFE030712634.1 coordinate 52,303, forward strand.
AGGTATTATTTAGTCTTCATAGGTAGAGGAAAAATAAATATATATTAGTTCTAGAATATCATGTGCACAATGTGAAGCCATTGAAGTCCTTTATAGGGGTTTTGTACATGATATTATGGAGGGTTACTTGATTGTAGTGTTAATGGACATAGATCCACATTGTTATCCATTATGAGTTTCGAAGGTTCTTAAGGTCATTAAATAAAATAAAGGTGATATAATGATTGAAGTGCATTTGTATCGAATAGGTGCACACCCATTTAATGTGTATACACGCTAGAGATGGCAGTTGAGAAACAAATCAACAAAAGGAGAAAGAAGAAAGGGTACATATATAAATCATCAATGCACAGACCTTTTATGATTAGAGAATATTGAAATACTTTTTTGTATCTTCAATTTGACAAAGAAAAGAAATATTCAACTCAGGACACAAAGATGTCAAGACATTGCTACAATAATAAATAGTGGCAAGTTTAGAATTTTCAAACCCAATTGTAGATATAGAAATATTTAGACACTTTTAATGTTGGGCAGACATGTAGACTTAGATGGGTTACTATTTTATAGTAGATAAGCATATAAGACATATACATCCCCATCCATTCATTCATCTCAAGTTGATGTAAGTTATAATGGTGTGGTAGAATCTATGAGTAAACTTGAATAATTGTATAATTTTTTTATGTAATTGTGATCAATATGATGCTATGCAGTAATTTGGAAGATTTTTTTGAATATTCATATGATTATATATGAAGTTATGATTCATTTATGTGTTTTGTATTACATTTTTAATTATGAAGAATTTATTGATTTTGAATATGGACAGTGCAACAATAACTTTGACAAATAATTATGTTTCATTTAATGTAATTAATATTGAGGTTTTGACTAAAAGTAAAAACAATATTTGAAATTAATGACAAATTTCTAAATTATACTCTAATATTACCATGCCATTATATATTATTTTGTATTTGTGGTGATAAAGAAACCCTAAAGGAGGTAACATTTGAGTGTTGGCATTATGTTTTTATTTAAACAAGTGATGATTTTGTAGACTTAGTTAAAATGTTGCAATTTTAGTGCCACGTCGAAAAAGGGGTTGTTATTGATTTATTTCAATTTGATGGTTGAGTTTTAAGTTTTTATTGCAATGGCTTAAATTATCTTAGGCTAAGATTCCAAAAGAGATATAATTTTAACCTTTAAAAAAGGAAGAATTGTTTTTCGTAGAACCACTCTCTCATTTAGGTTTTAATTTTTAAGTTTTTATTGTAGTCATAATATTTGGTTTCTAAAGCCATGGTTGAAAATTGATTCTACTAGTAGCACCACATTTCAATTCAAGGGTGTTTTCTCATTCTTTTTGTGCAAAAATATGGATTTTTAGAGTTAGAGTTCTCATTTTGAAGTCACAATTCTTGTTAAGTTATCAACTTTGCTACAAGTTTCATTAAATACTCTTGAACAAATATCTAAAGTATTCAATGCTTCTATTTTGCTTTTTAATGATGGGATACAACTATCCTAAGGTTTTCTATATCATTGTCAATTTATCATTTAGTGCATAAAGGGATTTGATAACGTGTGGAATAATGGTTTTCTATATCAAATTATGATGCACTCATAGATATGATTTTTCTTATTGTCCATGTTATTTTCGGTGAGAATTGCATGAACTAGGTCTCTACTAACTATTTCTCTTTCTCTTTGATTGAAGGAATGTGTGCTATGGTTGGTGTGCTAATGTTGGTCAATATAAGGTGTTATTCATGTACAATATTGGAGGTCGTATGAAATATTACATTAATCCTTTTAAGAAAGAATGGGAGGCCATGACACATATTCATTCGCCCATTGACAATTTGTGCATTGTTTTATATCCACGAAGCTCCACCCATAAAGTTATCTCAATTGATGCAGGAGCATCCAGCTAAGGGCATCATGACTGGGTGTTGGTCTCAGGCCAAGAAGGTAGGTTAAAGATTTTTAATTTCATTTACATTTAGTGAATAAAACAGTGTCTAGAAACCAGTTTGTTTTATTATTATTAGTTAAGGAATATTAGGAATAGTACAGTTAGGAGAGTGCCATAACAATTACATTGTTTTGTCATTTTCTCAGTCTATCTTACAGATGTTTGTCATAAACAAAAGTATGATATTGTAACTCCTACAGTACAAGAAAACCTAGCATGATTAACGACCATGTAACTACAAAGAGTAACTATATGGGAACCGATAACAGTTTGAAAAACTGTTTAAACACAATATAAAAATCAATGTAATACAATAATGGATGGGTTCAGCACATGATAAGAGAAATACAATACCGAGAATAATTTCTTTCATCCGAAACATTCGATTCCATCTGTAACAATTTGTTGTAATATTCATTTACTTTTCCCTTAATCATTGAGTAAGCAAAACTAAGAAAATAGTATGCGTTCCTATCCTTTTCATTTATTTTCTTTCCTAAAGAACAAAAAGTGGACAGAGAAATTAGATGAGTATTCCCAGTATGAAGCTTGGTAGCAAAAAAATGGAGTTCCATGAAAGAAAGCCAATCACATTACGAGCAGTTCGAAAAGAATGAGAATGCAAATGCTGAGCAACAATCCCAAGGCAGAGGTAAACGAAATCTAACCAAATTCCCTAATAATTCTTTTCATTACGAATAAAAAAATATTTGTATACATATAACAGTCCAGGGATACCCATTCAAATGGTAGAAGAACAATACGAACCAATGGAACCCTAAGGGTGAGGATTTGGGTGACCACCATCCAAAGGGTGGTTTAAAGTTACAAAATTGCCAGAGTATAAATGAGGGTTTTGTACAATACTGAACCAGGTCACATAGCGACAACGGAGAAACTTGAGTGGACAAGACCTGGGACTCTACCTAGTGAACTAACAGAGACCACCTAACACTAAAACAAATTGATAACAGTAGCAGAGAATGAGCCTACCGAAGCAAGCCCTGTAGCAGTTACATCGACCACGCCAGTGAATGAACTCCCACTTGCACAAGCCAAACAGAGGAGCATTATTAGCCAAATGTCGATAGAGTAAAATACAAGAAGCGAACTAAGCAGTGACAAACTAAATGCACAGTAAACAAATTGTTTTACCCAAAGATTCACATGGGAAGAATGAAACCCCACTAAGCCACAACCCACAGTGACACCCTGAGACCAAGGAGCAGTCCTCGTTAGAACTAGAGGGAAACGAAGAAGGAAAATGAATCATGGAGAAACAGCTTACCTAAACAGAGTTGCGAAGCTGAGGAGGAGGCCACCGCGACTATGACCTGTAGAACGCAACATGGGTAACCTATTAACCAAATTTAATAACCGGAAGAACTACAATGAAATGAAAATAGGGGAACACGGACAAGTTTAGTAAACAAGTAGACAGAGACAACAACAACTATCTTTCACAGATGAGAAGAACCCTCATACTGTGGCCAAGTAACTGAGCAACGAAAGCACCAGAACAAACAGAGGTGTCAAACCAACAAACAGCATAACCCATAGCTGGGCACACACAAAGCCTATTTCTCAACTCCATACATTCACAGCACAAACCCTCACTACCAATCCAAACCCTCAGTGCAGCGAAAATATAAGAGAAAAATGAAGAAATGACTTAGAATGCAGGGTTTTCGTGTAAACCAAGAGCGATAAAAGGTAAACGAGCCAAGTACCGCCAACACAGCATAATCAAATTCCAACATAAATTCCATACAATGAAAATCTAGAAGCATCCTACGATTAACACTTAATCACAAGTATTAAGATCCAAACCATTTACTAATCATTTAGTTGTTGATTAGTGCGCTATTCTATTATTGTTAAACATTATAGTGTGGAATTGTGGGTTGGTCCCATCATAGTGGTATCAGAGAAAGATTTAGAGTTTTCCTGAGAGATGGATGTTGGAAGACAAGGACGTGGAAGAAGTGCTCGGAGAGCAGCAGAGGAAGGATTGCAGGAGGAAATCAGGATCCTTACTGCCCGTTTAGAGGCAGTTGAAGTAGGAAGGAGAAGGGATCCAGAGATAGGAGATGATAGCGACGAAGCAGTTGTAGTGACCATAGATGGATCGGATGAAGAAGGGTTGGAAATGAGATTTTTGAGGTTTGTCCTATTGGCAAGTAGCAAGCCTAAACCAAAAATTTGAAATTACGATGGCAGCTTGTCCACAGAGGTTCTATGGGACTGGATCAGCGAACAGGATAAATATTTCGAGTGTGAGGAGGTCAGTGAAGATTGGAAATTTAAGCTCGCTGCAACAAAGTTTAAGGGATACGTAGCCCTATGGTGGGATAATGTCCAAGAAGAGAGAAGAAGGATGAACAAACTGCTAATAAAGAAATGGCCCACGATGGTAGCCAAGTTGAAAGCCAGATTTCTGCCTAAGGATTACCAGATTTCACTGCATCAGCAAGGGCAAAATTTGAAACAGAAAGGGTTGACAGTAAGAGAGTAAATTGAAGAATTCTACCGAGTAAATTTAAGATCTGGTTATATGGAGGACACCCCAGAGAAAACAACAAGGTATGTAAATGGTTTAAGATTAGAAATATTGGATGAAATCACATTCTTTCCCCAAAAAACATAGAAGAAGCATACCAGAGTGTTATGAAAGCAAAGGAGAAGATCACCAAAAAAAAAATTACTAGGAGAGGACGGGGAACTGACAGAGGAAGAGGATAGTCTTATGGCAGAGGGCAAATTGCCAGCAATAGTGAAGAAGGCAACAGTTCCAAAACTTCTGGGACCAGAGAAAAAGGTGACAACAAGAGAGGTGGCAGGACATATCAGTGAGGAAGAGAAAATGACTGAGGCAAAGGAGCTAATTATCAATGCTACAGGGGCCATAAGTGAGGGCACAGATCTCTTGAGTGTCCTGAGGCGTAAGAAGCTGGACAGAGGGGTGCTTATGTCGCATAGCTAGAGGAAGTAGAGGCAACTCCCCAAGAAGCAGAAAATGTGTTGGAAATAGGAGAAGCCTTAGTTTTGAACAAAGTGTTGCTGAAATAGCCAAAGAAATAGATGAAAAAACTCAAAGGAAAGCATTGTTCCAGATAGTTTGTAAGTCACACGGGAAATGTTGTAAGTTGATTATCGATAGTGGGAGCACAAATAATCTGGTTGCCATGGAGATGGTGGAGAAGTTGGGGTTGAAGCACGCCACTCCTTACAAGGTATCATGGCTGCAAAAAGGCCATCAACTATTGGTGGATGAGCAATACGAACTGGAGTTCCATATCGACAGATATAAGGATAAGGACATCTGTGATATAATGCCAATGGATGTATGTCATATACTACTAGGTAGGCCATGGCAGTATGACAGGAACATAGTACATGATGGAAAGACAAACTGTTATAAGTTTGTCAAATATGGGATCAAGCACATGCTTGTGCCCATCAAGGAAGAAGAGACAGCGGAAACAAGCAGGATGAGAGTGATACTAATGGGAAAAAATCAGTTTTTGAAGAAGATTGGAGATAGTGAAGTAAGCCAAGCTATTGTAAGAAGAGCAAAGACAGTGTTGCTACACACGGAGGTGTCAAATAGGCCTGCAGAAATTCAGCAGACGCTTCAGGAATTCAGCGATATAGTAGTGGATGACTTACCAGATAAATTGCCTCCCAAGAGAAGTATAAGTCAGCATATTGACTTTATACTTGGAGAAAGTTGGTCGAATAAGGCAGTGTATCGGATGAGCCACAAAGACAATGAGGAGATCAAAAAACAAGTGCAGGAATTGCTAGATGAAGGGCTAATAAGGGAGAGCTTGAGCCATTGCGCAGTTCCAACAGTTCTCGCTCCCAAGAAAGGAGGAGAATGGAAAATGTGCACAGATTCGAGGGCCATCAACAAGATTAGAATTCGGTATAGATTTCCACTGCCACAGATGGAATACATGATGGACTTCTTGAGCGGGGCAACATATTTTTCAAAGATTGATTTAAAGAGTGGGTATCATCAGATTCGAATCTAAGAAGGGGATGAGTGGAAGACAACCTTCAAAACAAATGAAGGACTATATGAGTGGCTGGTAATGCCATTCGGACTGAGTAATGCAGCCAATACTTTTATACGACTTATGAACGAAATTCTGAAAGAATTCATTGGAAAGTTCGTAATAGTGTACCTAGATGATATATTAATTTTCATCAAGACAAGGAAGGAACACTTTCGACATGTTCAAAATGCGCTGGAAAAATTGCAGCAAAATAAGCTGCCGATAAATCTGAAAAAAAATGCACTTTTTTGCAAAAAGAAATGGTTTATCTAGGTTTCATGATTGCAGAAAACAAGTTGAAGATGGACCCAGCGAAGATTGCAGTAATTTTCAACTGGAAATCCCCAAAAAGTCTATTTGAGGTACGTAGTTTTCATGGGCTAGCAAGTTTTTACCGAAAATTTATAAGAAATTTCATTGAAATTTGCACACCTATGTTGGACACCGTAAAGAAGGCAAATGAACCTTTTCATTGGACTGAAGCAGTAGAAAGGAGTTTTCAGCTACTGAAGAAGAAGATCACAGAGATGCCGATCCTGAGATTTCCAGATTTTAAAAAGCTTTTTCAGGTTCGTTGTGATGCAAGTGGTATGACCATTGGAGCTGTACTTAGCCAAGAGGACAAACCTGTTGCGTTTTTCAGCAAGAAGTTGAATGAAAGCAGGCAGAAGTATTCATCCTACGACAAGGAATTCTATTATGTCGTCCAAGCACTGAAGCATTGGAGACACTATATGCTGGGGAATGAGTTTGTTTTATTCTCAGATAATTCTGCATTACAATATGTGATGCAATAGCAAAAGCTGAATCACAAGCATGCTAAGTGGGTTGAATATTTGCAGAGTTTCACCTTTTTGTTGAAACACATTAGCGAGCAGGCCAACAAGGTGGCAGATGCATTGAAAGGAGAGCCTTACTCTTGCAGGAGAGTACGATACAAGCACTGGGCTTTAAGCATTTGAAAGACTTGTATCAGACTGACATGGATTTCAAAGAGGCTTATGAAGTGTGTTAGAATCCTTTGGTGAAACAATAGTTCATGGTTGGACTATAATTTGCAGGAGAAGTTGTTGCTTAGAGGGGGATAGTTATGCATCCCCAATTGCTCAATGAGAGAGAATAGCATTCGAGAGAAGCATAGTGGAGGTCTAGCTGGAAATTTTGGCATAGACAAAACATTAGAGCAGCTCAACCATTTTTATTATTGGCCAAACATGCGAAGGGATGTACAAAGATTTGTAACCAAGTGTAAAGTGTGTCAATTGGAAAAAGGACACAGTCGAAATACAGAACTCTACACGCCATTGCCCATTCCAAGTAGATCGTGGGACTCAGTCAGCTTGGACTTCGTCTTGGGTCTACCAAGGACACAACGGGGTTATGATTCGGTGATGGTAGTAGTAGACCAGTTTTCGAAGATCATGCATTTCATCCCTTGTAGAAAAACCAGCGATGCCACTCATGTGGCCCACTTGTTCTTTATAGATATCATCAGGCTACATGGTCTACTTAGGTCCATTCTCTCTGACAGGGACGTGAAGTTTATAGGGCACTTTTGGCACACCCTGTGGAAGAAGATGGACACAAAGTTAAGCTTTAGCTCTGCTTATCACCCGCAGACCGACGGGCAAATAGAGATGGTAAACAGAAGTCTGGGGAACCTACTACGAAGTTTGATCAGTGAAAATTCACGAATGTGGGATTGAGTACTTGCCTAGGTGGAGTTTGCTTACAACGACTCGCCCAATCGTAGCACGAGTTACAGTCCTTTTCAGATCTTATATGGCATGCATCCTCGCGGAGTACATGAATTACGAGATCTAGGACAACAGGAAAGACAAAATGCTGATGGGGAGGATTTCGCTAAAGTGATGAATGATTTACACAAGCAGGTGAACATAAAGTTGTAAGATAGCAGTAAAAAATATAAGCAGTGAGCAGATTTGAAACGGAGAGAGGTACAATTTAATGTGGGGGATGGAGTCCTCACGCATTTGTGCAAGGAGTGTCTTCTAGAGGTGCATATAATAAGATGAAGTACAAAAAGGTAGGCCCCTGCAAAGTTCTTTGGAAATTTTCAGCAAATGCTTATGAATTACAACTGCCACCAGGAATAGGCATCTCGCCCATGTTTAATGTAGCAGACATATTTCCATACACTGTTGATCTAGAGGAAGCCAGTACCGCATGGCCTACACGGGACACACACGAGGGAAGTGATATTTGGATGAGACAAATGCCTTATGCTTAGTGCCTCGAGATCGAGAGGATTCTCGACACTCAAGTGGCCAAGCGAACTTGGTGGAAAGAGTATCTACAATATCTGGTCAAGTGGAAGAACCATGCTATTGAGGACAGTTCGTTGCTTAACGCTAGACAGATAGAGCAGGTAGGTTATTCAGTAGAGAAGCTCATGGACTGGAGTCATGAATTTTCCTACCTCAGGAGCCTGATACAGGAGCATCCAGCTAAGGGCATCATGACCGAGTGTTGGTCTTAGGCCAAGAAGGACAGGTTCAATATTTTTAATTTCATTTACGTTTAGTGAATAAAATAGTGTCTAGAAACTAGTTTGTTTTATTACTATTAGTTAAGGAATATTAGGAACAGTACAGTTAGGATAGTGTCATAACAGTTATATTGTTTTGTCATTTTCTGAGTCTATCTTACAGATGTCTATCATAAACAAAAATATGATATTGTAACTCCTATAGTACAAGAAAACCTAGCATGATTAACGACCATGTAACTACAAAGAGTAATTGTATGGGAATCAAGAACAGTTTGAAAAACTGTTTAAACACAATATAAAAATCAATGTAATATAATCATGGAGGGGTTCAGCACATGATAAGAGAAATACAACATAGAGAATAATTTCTTTCATCTGAAACATTCGAGTCCATCTGTAATAGTTCGAAAAGAAAGCCAATCACATTATGAGCAGTTCGAAAAGAATGAGAATGCAAACACTGAGCAACAATGCCAGGACAAAGGTAAACAAAATATAACCAAATTCCTTGATAATTGTTTTCATTAGCAATAAAAAAAATATTTGTATACATATAATAGTCCAGGGATACCCATTCAAACGGCGGAAGAATAATACGAACCAGTGGAACCCTATGGGTGAGGGTTTGGGTGGCCACTGTCCAAAAGGTGGTTTAAAGTTACAAAACTGCCAGAGTACAAATGAGGGTTTTGTACAAAATTGAACCAAGTCGCATAGTGACAACAGAGAAACCTAAGTGGAAAAGAATTGGGACTCTACCCAGTGAACTGATAGAGACCACCTAACACTAAAACAAATTGACAACAGTAGCAGAGAATGAGCCTATTGAAGCAAGGCCTATAGCAGTTACATCAACCACACCAATGATCAAACTCCCACCTACACAATCCAGCTAGAGGAGCATTGTTAGCCAAATGCCAACAGAGTAAAAGACAAGAAGCACACTAAGAAGTGAGAAACTGAATGCGCAGTAAACAAATTGTTTTACCTGGAGATTCGCATGGGAAGAATGAAACCCTATTGAGCCACAGCCCACAGTGACACCCTGAGACCAAGGAGCAGTCCTTGTTAGAGCCGGAGGGAAATGAAGAAGGAAAACAAATCATGGAGAAACAACTTACCTAAACAGAGCTGCGAAGCTGAGGAGGAGGCCACTGTGACTGTCACCTGTAGAACGCAACATGGGTAACCCATTAACCAAATTTAATAACCAGAAGAACTACAATGAAATGAAAACAGGGGAGTAGGGACAAGTTTAGTAACCGAGTAGACAGAGACAACAACAACTCTCTTGCACAGACAAGAAGAACCCTCATATTGTGCCCAAGTAACTGAGCGACGAAATCACCAGAACAAACGGAGGTGTCAAACCAACAAACACCATAACCCATAGCTGGGTGCACGCAGAGGCTATTGCTCAACTCCATACATTCGCAGCACAAACCCTCACTACTAGTCCAAACCCTAATCACAACGAAAATACAAGATCAAAATGAAAAAATGACTTAGAATGCAAGGTTTTCACGTAAACCAAGAGCAGGAAATGGTAACTGAGGCAACTACCGCCAACATAGCATAATTAAAGTCCAACATAAATGCCATACAATGAAAATATAGAACCATACTATGATTAACACCTAATCACAAGTATTAAAATCCAAATCATTTACTAATCATTTAATTGTTGATTAGTGCGCTATCATATTATTGTTAAACATTATAGTGTGGAATTACAGGCTGGCCATCATCAATTCATGATTTTTTATTTCTGAAATAAGATACCCTTATTGTTGTTTTGATCTCTAAACCCTTTATCATTTCAAATCATGGTCAACATTAATAATTGACATTTTCATCATTGAATGATGATACCTACAATATTTTAATTTTGATATGTAGAAACATGCGTGACCAGCATGCGAGTTAACACAATTTATGTAACTCTTTCCTAGCCTATGTATGTGGTTTTTTTAATTTTTCTTAGTCCCTTTGGCAATTGATATGACTATGACATAATATGGCTGCTTGTATAAAACGACGCACATTGTAAAAAACACATATTTGAGAAACTACGTGAATAGAAGGGAAGTACTATAATTATTAGTATCACACAAAATTGTGGTACTCAAGAACCCAATGCACTATTAAATGAAGAAGCAACTATTACTTTTTAGGTTTGTGATAATGTCTAGGTTGAAGTTTTTCAATCAAAATGCTGCATGAAAATAATGTATAATTTACACTATATTAATCGTGAGCATTGACAATGTATTTTTTGAAGGTTTATATCTTAAAACAATTACATGAATTGCATTAATATTTTCTATCATATGTGTAGACGGAATACATTTTCTATTCATTTATTCAAACATATATATAAAGATAATAATTTCTTAAATTTTTGCTATCATATGTGCAGATGGAATACCAGTTTAGACATAAAGAAACGAGATACAATGATTTCTGGTTCATATTTGAATATACTTATATATTTATAATGGAGGTGATATTTATGCTTGACTTTTAAATAGTTGTTTCTAATTAAAATTTGCTTCTTAAAATTTTTATTTTAGCATTTTTTTGTTATTGGATTGTTGTTATTGGATTATTGTATGTAGGATAAAATTAATTTACTCATTACATGTGTGATATGACATATTTACATGACACTTGACATCCGTCAAATAAATACAATACTATGTAATAAAATATATATTTCTATCAAACAATACTTTTAATAATAACATAAATATGAATAGAATTAACTGAAATTAAAATTAGGTTCAAATTTCATAATATTATAAATAGAAAAATGACTAGAATTTACAGACCCAATAAAACTACATATATATAATATATATTTATATAATAATATATATATAAGTGGTCATATTTAAAAAAAAATACTTAAATGTAATTATATTTATATATTTATATATATATGTGTGTGTGGGGGGTTCATTTCATTAGAAACATAAGAAAGTATATAAATTAGTTTTACCTAGTTTGTTTTTATTGAAACCAAACTAATAGTAGAACCAAATCTTTTTTAGCATATAAAAAATGATTTTATTTTGGGAAACAAAATATACAACATGACAACCATGAGGTCTATGACCTACTAAGACTAGCATATCCAAAATACTAAAAAGACTAAGATAAGAAAACCAACAATAGAGTGAATAGAGTGTGTCAACTTTAGGAGGATTTGATCCTTTGACAACAATTATATCTTGGTACTTCTTAGCTAGTAGCCTAAATCTAGAGCGAGGACCATATGACCTTTGGAGATGTTGATCCAACCTTGGCCTATAGGTTGTAGCTCATCTAGAATCATCAATGTTTCTTGCTGAGCTCCATTTCTATCTACAAGGACTCTCAAACGCAACATTTTCAAGTGCTAATATATATCAATGGTGTATATGAACTAATTAAGCCTTCCTCTTGTGTTACTAACATATGGAATCCATTCTGCGAAGTCAATTGCAATTTCTTCTTGAATTTGAGGTGTGGTATGGTCTCTATAATGCCTTGTTGAGGCCTTTGCATGCCATTGAACTCAAGAGATCCTCTTATGATAGTAACATGTTCCTTGATGTGGTTTGGCTCACTTTCGAGGCGTGATTTTTGGCATAAGAATGCAAGGGTCAAAACCTAGATGAGGGAGGGTAAATTTACATGGGAGGTAGAGGTTGGGGAGGCCAAGAGAAATGTCATAGAAAGATTAGGATTGTAAAAGAAGCATATTTTGTGAGGTGAATGAGGCTGATGGAATAAGAGGTAGACCTAGTAACAAGATCAATAAGTGAGCTTTAAACCAAACTTTCACAACCTAGTCTAAGATGGGCTTCGAATTAAAGCACAAAGTGAGAGGAGGAGTCTAGAGATGAATTGCAAAAGGAATATGCTAGACAGAAAGGGAAGAGAAAAATTGAGTGATAGAAGGAAGCCAATAAGGATCCATGCTCTTGGTAACAAAAGAAAAACTAAGAGATTGATAGGAAATTCAAGGTGGAGCTTGGTTCCAAATAAAAACAACATAATAACAAAGAAAATCCTTCTTGAGCTAGTGATTTAAACCAAAATTGTATGACATCCTATAATGAGTTTCCAATGCTATGCCTTGCATCCATGAATATCAGTAATGGATTGTTGTAATAAAAATCAAATCAAGATTTTGAACCTAATCCATGCCCAATCTAGCTAGTTTCCAAGCCACAGACTCTTGATCTCCCTAAATGTTGAATTCACATGGTGCACCAAGCTAGTAATGATAGCCAAGGCCATGACTGAATCTCTCTACTTTCAGATTGACACTTTGGCATGAATATCGAGACCTCAAGCATTAAACCTCGATGATGCATTATCTTGATTTACACATGAAAGACAATCCTCTAACACCTTGTATATGATCTCCTAATTTATTGACATTAATTTAATGACATAGATGAAGATTGGCCACAACCCCTAATTTATTATCAATAAGATAATAACAATGACATACCCAACTTGTTACTTTGCTCACACCGATACAAATATGTTCTGCCATATATATCATTAATATTAAACTACTAATAAATTACACAAAACATGCAAGCCTATATACATACAAATCAATATCTTTAATTAGCTTTTAAAATTTATATTTCACTCACACATAAATTAATACTTTAACTTGATTTTCTTAATTCGTATTTTTTAGATTTTATTAATATGACACATATCAATTAATATTTTAACTTATTTTTCTTAATTTTGTACACATAAGTCTATTTAATTTTATACTTATTATTATATATAGATATAGTATTTATATATATAAATAAATTAATAAATTATAATTTTTTACTTATATTAATTTTATAATTGTATAATGAATATTATGGATGGTCGAGTCCATTACTGCATGGATAGTAAAGGTTGGACTTGATGAGTGTAATGGTGACGGACCGACGATGTTTATTATAGGCGGTTTTGATCAACACCACACAATTCCTTTAAATAATAGTTAAAACAAAAGAGTAGAGAATAATACGGACTCATATTATTTATAATATTTATTTGATCGATATTTTTAATGGCTTCATCAACTTATTGTCACATTGCAATGTAATACTTTCTATTTTGAAACTTAGATCAAAGTCATCGTCAATCAATTCTAATGATTTATGAATTTTATAAATAATGACACATTTTTCCATTTTTGTGTTTAATTAGAAATAAAACCATCTATACATATTACCACTTTTATAACAAAACTTCAAATATCAATATTACTTGTCACATGGCAATGTAATACTTTCAATTCTGAAACTTTTATCAAAGTCATTGGCAATTAATTCGAATGATTTATGAATTTTATAAATAATGTTATATTTGTTTAATTAAAATAAAACCATCTATATTTATTACTACTAACATTTTTATAACAAAACTTCAAATATTATTATTACCTTTTGCAGCTAATTGATGTTATTAGTCCCTGTTATTTGGCAATGGCCAGGGACTATAGTAATCAGATTCACAATTTTTAGCATTAATTCACGCGGTTTATACACTGAGTGTGCGGCCTATGCAACCAGTTGCATATGTTTACTATATGGTTGTTTGTTTCATCATTTTATTTGGCCTCTTCCCGAGGAGAAGAGGCCAAAAGCATATCTTGTTTTCGACTTGTTTGTTTGGCCTCTTCCCGAGGAGAAGAGGCCAAAAGCATATCTTGTTTTCGACTTGTTTGTTTTCATTGTTTGGGAAGTGGAGATTAATGCTAGCATTAAAGGACTATTACAATCGAATTGCATTTGCATTGTACCTTCATCCTGGTTTCCACTGCCACCACCTTGTAACTGCCACCTACACCTTTCAAGACGGTGACACAAACACTACAACTACACGTTGCATGGTGGTGCCACAAATACTGCAATGGAAATAGGAAGTATGACTTATAAAAAGCACTATCTCTGCTAAAAATTGCAACTCAAATTGTTGGTTCTAACATTTATGTTAATGGTCCGTTGATTGCTTCTGTGTTGCAAATCAAAGGCGTATTGGCCGTGGATCAAGACGCTCCAGATATCGCCGTCTCCTGCTGTCGATGAGATGCAGACCATCCATACTTAGCGGCTTTGTTGAGAAGTTCAAAGAGCATCATGTCGTCCGAATCGTTCTTCTTCAGAGACAGCACTGAAATTTTAGGATTCCACCAGCAGATCGTTATTCTTCAGAGACAGCACTGAAATTTCAGGATTCCACCAGCAGATCGTTTTTCTTCAGAGACAGCACTGAAATTTCGAGATTCCACCAGCAGATTCCGTAGACCACATTAAGTTCTTGAATAAGGGCTAGGAGCTGCATCTGACACTTGATAATCAAATTTTTTAGCAAGTTATGTTGTTCAATTTTGGGCAAGAATATATATAGCAAAGTGTTACTCTGAACAAGATTTAGCTAGTTAAAAAAAAAAAAAAAATCATTTTCTCCAAAATTCTAACTATAATCAAACAGGCTATATCCTTATATTTGCTCTATTGTTTAAAATTCACAGGTTCAGGTTTTTCATCGAAGAATAAATATCTATTCGGGAACATAAACATGCAAATCAAACTCGTTCCAGGAGATTCAGTAGGAACTGTTACTGTGTTCTACGTACTATTTTTCATTCCCTTTATAATATGACATTAATAGCTATTAGACTGTGAATTTTTATAGTTTAAGATGTTGTCAAATTATGGAATTTCAAAAAAAAAAATTAAGTAGACATTCATAATGTTGAACTTCATAATTTTATGTCCTATTTTATAGTACCTTTGTTAGGACGAAACGAGAGAGGGCGTCGCTTGGAGCGCTGTGCAGGCATAGGCGGCATATAACCAGGCGGCCAAAACAGGGCAACAGCAGCTCCTGTCAAGAAGCCCCTTTCAGCCATTAACACAAGCCTCCTTCACGCCTCCGAACAACTCGTTTGAGAGTTCAAGGTGACACTGTCCTTTTCTCCTGTTGATCGCACCGTTTCTTGCTGTCAGCCTACATTTCAATTGATAGCTTCTACATTTGATACAAATTCTCCAACATTAGGCATGAATTGAAGTTGGCATATGAACTTGTTGGTATGCCCATATTGGGTAGGGATGAACAACTCAGTTTGAAAGAATTTCAATCAACAGACAAATTAATTTACAAATTAAAATTAAAACCCTCCTGCAGTTACAAATGCACAAAAGGTCTTCATATTTTGATTGTTCTCAAAACCCTGGTGAATTGTGCATTAATCCTTATGAACAATCCATGCATTCTAAACTCCACAAGGTTATGCAAATGAAATTCCAAAATGATGCCAACCTTGAACCTTTCACTGTTAAAGAACCATTTGTCCAATTAAAACAAAAGGAGCATAAAGATCAGAGAAACAATAACGTCTACCTTTCGTATGGAGAATCCAGGAAAGCTTAATTGACATGCATTAATCTTTGGACTTGGTCTAGTTTCACTTGACACCGTGTGACAGTATCTAGCTTTAAAGCCGAGTATTTTCACCATTGCGGCCAGTCGACTCACGACATAATTTCAGGGAGTTTACCACCTCTGCGCTGGAAGAGAATTGACATTTTATTTGATGCCAAGTTTGAATGGGTCAGGCCACTATGAGGGCGGGCATCAACTTCACTGTGTTCGGTTTCTTTCTGTGCTCAAGAATTAGACCGAAGAGTCCATAGTCCTCTCGAACCTGATATTTCTAGTATTTCGATTATCTGTTCCAATTACATGCGCGCACGCATCGGCACATGCACACACACTTTCCCTAGCGCTCAACATTACTAGAGGGACTCAATGCTCACATACAAAGTCTAGAGGTTGACAGATATTCGTAGGGAGAATCTAGGAGACCTATTCACCTCCTGTTGCGAGGCCGCGTAATCGGCATCGTCTGCCAAATCATGCACCTCCCTGCTCTGCATCCTCTCTCACAACCCTTGCTTTTACCAAGATATCTTCCAATGTCATCTCTCCGAAAGTTGGCTGCCTAGCCTGGTTCGCCAACGCATTCCCATTCCCACCAATATTTTCCTTATGTATCTCTCTCCACACATCATCGACAATCCCCCTACTTAGAGTCCTGGGCAGAGTCAATGATCCCTGTCTCTGCGAACTGCCCTGCCTTTGAAGATTAGCACTATTCCCCCTTTTACAACCCCCATTGCTGACTACCTTTCCAGCTCTCGACTGAGAAATCTGTACTACCTTTACAGCTCTCAATCAGACCGAAACTGGCTTTTCGGGGCTGAAGGACCACCTGCCTTTCATGCTTGGGCAACCTAGCATCATGAATTGGTGTTGTTTGACACTTGCAATGCAAAAGACACTTGTGATCCATGCAGACAACACATATCGTATATTTACAAAAAGTATAGGCCCCAGGCATAAATGCGTCCGTGTAAAAATGAAGATAATGTTAATAGTTTTGGCCAGATACTAAGTAAATTAAAACGATTTTTCATTTATTTTATAAACATGTGTATTATGAAAATTTTGTTTTTTTAGAAGCAATAATTAGCAATTATTATTGCTAATTTAACATCTTCTCTGTAGTTTCATAAATTAAACATATAATTCCATGCTAGAATCAAACATAATCTCTGTCGTGGCTCATTCTTTCTCTAATAAATAATTTTAAATTAAAACGATTTTTCATTTATTTTATAAACATGTGTATTACTAAAAATTTGTTTTTTTAGATGCAATAATTAGCAATTGTTATTGTTAATTTACCATCTTCTCTGTAGTTTCAGAAATTAAACATCTAATTCCATGCTAGAATCAAAGATAATCCCTGTCGTGGCTCATTCTTTCTCTAATAAATAATTTTAAATTTATAAAATACAATTTTTCTATTTTGATATTGGCTAGATGAACTATTCTACGTATCAATGTTTTACCAAATGTAAAGAAATGGTTCTACCATGAAAAAGCTTAATTGACACGCCTTAATCTTTGGACTTGGTCTAGTTTCACTTGACACCGTGTTACAGTATCTAGCTTTAAAGCCGAGTATTTTCACCATTGCGGCTAGTCGACTCACAACATTCTTTCAGGGAGTTTACCACCTCTGCGCTGGAAGAGAACTGACATTTTATTTGATGCCAAGTTTGAATGGGTCAAGCCACTATGAGGGCAGGTATCAACTTCACTGTGTTCGGTTTCTTTCTGTGCTCAGGAATTAGACCGAAGAGTCCATGGTCCTCTCGAACCTGATATTTCTAGTATTTCGATTATCTGTTCCAATTACATGCGCGCACACATCGGCACATGCACACACACTTGCCCTAGCACTCAACGTTACTAGAGGGACTGAGTGCTCACTTACAGAGTCTAGAGTTTGACAGATATAATTCAATTTAAATGAGTACATATTGTAATAATTCATGTTTGTGAAGATGAAAACGGTTGTCAGAAGACTGGAAATTAGGTCGACTCCAAGTCAATAGCAGAAATGAATGCAGTCGTCAATTCCTGTAATGCACTGGGGAATTCCTTTCTTTTAATTTTCTCTTTTACACAATTTTGTTGTTGTTAAATTTATTTTTAGTTTCAATCACACAATTTCATTGTTAAATTTTTTTTTCATGTAAAAGGAAGTGGGTTAAGCCCAATAACTGAGAATTGGACTATCATATTACATATTTATATTTATGAGTTAACATTTCGTTTTTTTTTTTGCTACAGGATGTTCAATTTGTAATTAAAAAATTTCTTCTCTCTCTTGTTGAACTAACATGGAGAAGTGAATCAGAGTAAATATATAGTCGCGTCGGGTCCCTAAATACAGATAAAAAAAAAATTCCCGATGTGGAAGGGTTTGCAGTAGTGGAAGGTTGGGTCCCGCATCGAACAGAGGCAAAGGATTCCCAAAATTATGTTTATCATGTGGCACGAAAACAATATATTAATAATGTCTGCAGGCACGTTAAATCTGGCAATTTCTGTTTGTTTGCTTCTGCATTTTGAAATCCCTTTGAATGTAAGGACGAGGAACACAAAAATACACGACAAGTGTTATCAAGGCAGTACAGTTTGAGCAATTAGAATGGAATACCAATTTCCCTCTGTTCACATGGAGCCGCCGCCATGGACGACTCTGCTCAATTATAGTTCTTATCATTTGCATTACACATTATATTCAAAATCCATGGTACTGGTTAGTGTGTATGGAATTAATTAAAAAACAGGAAGCTGTCACCCTTTTCCCGCTGCCCAAGAAAAAACACTGTAGCAGGATGCTTCTATCAAAAAAGCAACCAACCACTTCGACCATGACACGTCATGCGACTTATAGTGCAGTCCTGCTCACAGTTTTTGTGTCAACTGCAAAAGTCGCATTGTGCTCTATTCTTCCTTTCTGCTGGTGGTCTCCGTTGCTACAACATCTCACAAGATAGGATTAAAGCCGAACGGAACTACTCAACCATAGAACGAGAAGGAACTTCCGCTCAACGAATTGTATTTGCACCTGGAACAACTAGCTCTCGTGCTGCACCTTTACCCTGTATTTGTAATGAGCACAGAGGCACTCATAGTTTACCAAGTTTACTCCATTTCAATAGCAAATCTAGCGGTTTACTCCATTTCAATAGCAAATCCAACGGTTCGAATCCTTCCTTAGCAAATCCAATGGTTCCAATCCTTCCTTCGCTTCGACTTATGGTGCTACCCCGCCTTTGCTTCTGCTGGATCGGCTTTATAGAGCTTTCCAGCTCAAGGCAGGGACTTGCTGCCATGCAGCACCCCTTGTTTACATTTGCTTTAAATTATGTATCGTGTTTATATAAAAGATTTCATAAGTAATGTTGAGATTTGTAGTTTTCGAGGATTATGTTTTTAAATAATATAAAATGAATTTTTTAATAAATAATTTTTTATATTATTAAAAATTTATATTTAATATGTGTTATTATTATGTTCTCAATTCAAGTTTTTATTTTTTTCCTATATAAATATAAATTTTCTGGGCCATATAATATAATTTTTTTGGCCATATATTATATTTTGATAGAAATAATAGTAGTTCAATTTTAATTTTACAAACGTATTACTTTATAATCACATAAACTGACAAATTTATTATTTTATATTATATATAATTTCTATGGCTCTGAGGGACTTAATTTGATGTATCATTTGATTTTGGTATTAGTTTCTCTCAGTTTGGCAGGAACATAATTTGATTCCTCGATTGAAGGTACAAATTAGTTACAGTGATTTTTTGATGGACCATAGATTGAAGAAGGTACACTGAACACATCACGAACAACACAAAAACGATAACAATATTTGTTTATGACTACTTCTACAATAGCTCTTCTTAACATTTGCAGAAATCTTACATTGGCTAACACTTAATGAAGGAAAGCTAAATTTAAGAAGCACACCATGGCCACACAATACACTCTAGATATCTCAAATCTGGATCTGATGAACTGAAGAGAAATGATCAGTTTGTGCAGAGATGAAGGAAATGCTAAAGAGATGCCATGGCCTGTTTATTTGTTTAGTACAATAGATTCAACACCATGCAAATGATAATAACGGTTTTACGCATACTATTTTAGTTTTTTTATAAATTTAATATCCGCCACCAGAAGCTCCCTCGTTGCTGCCATCATCTCCAGCGCCGTAACCGGAACCAGAACCAGAACCGTGACCGTAACCAGAACCGGAACCGGAACCGTAGCCCGAACCAGTACCGGAGCCACTACCGTAGCCCCTGCCGCTGCCAGAACCACTGCCTGAACCCGAGCCGCTACCCGCGCCGTAGCCATTGCCGTTGCCATTACCAGCTCCGTAACCGCTACCCGAACCGTAGCCACTTCCGGAACCACGACCCTGGCCGTCTCCGTTGCCTGCTCCTGAGCCAGCGTAAGACCCAGCGCCGGAGCCAGCTCCAGAACCGGAACCTGAGCCAGCGGCGGAACCGGCACCGGAACCAGAGCCAGAGCCGGAGCCAGAACCAGAACCGCTACCGCTCGCGCTGCCGCCACCCAAACCCAAGCCTGCACCAACGCCGACGCCGAGACCCAAACCTCCTCCGAGGTCGAGGCCCAGGTCGCTTCGTGCAATACGGCTCTCAACGGCGGCACAAGCAAACAGAAGTCCGGCCATGGCGGCAAAGATTAAGAGTTTTTGCTTCGACATTGCTTCGCAAATTCTCACCACCCCTTTCCTTCTCCTTAGTTCAAAGTATATGCAACCCAAAGGCAAGATTCTACTCCGAAAATTTTCTTTGTGAATTCAGCAACAGCAAGAAGGCTTTTATAACGTTAGTGGACGACTCAAACAAGTTAATTTCTGATACGTGGCGAGTTCTGAAAGTCAGGAGGCTGGTCTCTGATAAAGCCGACCCGGGTACAGTATAAGTGCGCCATAAATTCCTGAATGTGGATGCCCACATTAGAGTGCATATCCGAGTCAGATTCAAGGATCACTGATAGATTCTTATCATCATTAGCCACCTCCACCAGGAGCCATGTAATGGCCTGTCCAGCATCATCCATCGTTGCAAATATGGCAGGTGCCATGATGTGTATAGGGTGTAGGGTTTAATCATGATATCATAGGGTTGGATATCATCCTGATCTGCCCTGATGTGTCTTGGGTGCACATTTTAGTACAAAAATTGTTATTTAACATTTGAACTTTGTGGGGGAGCAAAACTGAAAGGTAAACAAATCTATTTAGGATAGAATATAGTAAAAAAAAAATATTAATAAAATTTGGAATGATTTTTGCAGGAGAATGATGTAAAACTGCATTTTTCAAATTAGGAATTTATTTCTTTATGAAACACATTTGGATGCAGTTTTATTTTAGGTTTTTTTTAACAAATTTAATTACCCACATTTAATATGAGTTTAGAGGGATATAAATTTTTCAAGTGTAAGGTTGTTTTAGAATGTAAATATAATGTGTAAATAAACTGATATTGGCATAAGTCAGTTAACATGGATCTTCAAATAGTATATTTAAACTTTAAGTTGAAATATTTTTGAAAAATATAAAGTTTAAATATTTTACTCACAGATTTTTTCGACTTCTGATTTCTTTACATGAAATTATTATTATTATTATTATCTAATTTTAAGGTCACTTCCAAGTTAGACACCAAATTGGTTTATGATACCCCCTTGTTTGTGGGATAAGGGACACACCTTCGCCTAGAGATTTGATTGTGAACCTCTATCCACCTCTCGTTTGGAACCTCTTACTTAATAGGAAGAAACACATGCTTTTAGCCATTAAGCTCACTCAAGTTGTATTATGTCATATAGACAATTAAATAAACATAATTGAACATATATAGCATATTCATTTTTGTTTTTTATTATAGCTGACCTTACTTTTCTATTTAGAGAATAATTTATTTATATTTTTTTAATTTTAATAAACCTAGTATCAACTCCATGTAAAATGAGCTTCTGAACTCAATAAATATATGTTAATTTTGGCAGTTATTAAAAATAAATTTTTTTATGAAAATAATAAATAGCAATTCAAGAAAAAAGATAAACTAGTATAAAAAAATAAAAATTTGTATTTACAATTTTATTAAATCACTTTTTATAATAAAAATAATTTTATTAATATCTTTTTATACAAATTAATTTGTTATGTAATTTTATTAAAATATAATATTAACTTTAAAATATTCATATAAAATTTAATTATATTAATTTATAACAAAACTGTAATAATTATTTATAACTAGTAATGTTAATTATTACTTAACAATAAAATATCTAAAAGTTTCCCAGAAATATCTAAACAATACCTACAAATCACTGAATTTAAAGCAGTAGGTATTCTTCAATATATATGTTATTATATCTAGAAAAGATTCAACAGGATTTCTATATATATTCACATATACATATAATTAAAGATTAGATATAAATTTTCAGAAATTTGGCAAGTACAAATAAAACTGATAAAACTGATAAGGAAAATAATTAAATGCTTCAAAACCACTAGGTATTTGGTAAAAGTCGTTTTATCTATCACAACTAATTATTATCCTTACGAACATAATTTTTTTAATAAAAGTCTATTTTCAGAAAAAAAATTCGTTAAAATTTCCGAAGTCTTAAAAAACCTAGAATATTCAAAAATTAAATTATTGTAAAAACTCACTTATAGATAAACTTTCTCTAACTCACTTAGACCTGTTTCCTTCCTGCATCATCATCTTACTATATGATTTAATAATCAAATATGCCAAAGTTCGATGGATGAACTAAAACAATATTCACGACGAAAAATAATAATTCACCTTTTTCTGGATAAGGAGGCCAGCACGACCAACTGTAAAGTGTATTAAAGGCACTGTTTAAGCATAATGCTTCCGTAAGGAAAGGCTGAAAGAGCAGAAATGGGCGGTGGTGGAGAGCTGACAAAGCTAAGGAAAATGAGAATAAGGGAAGTTATTTAACCTGTAGTGGGACTACAAAGCTGTGCTGTCTTTCAATGCTGCCACATTGCTTTCAACCTGCACGCGAAATTGTTTTCAAGCTTACGGTTATCGTACTGATCTCATTGCCGACATACCACCTTCTGTATTTTCAGCCAGATTGCTGGCGTGGGTGTCTGTCATACTTTCTTGATTTGGTGTACGAACTGGAATATTGATGACATTATTCGTATTTGCGCTCTTTTAATATCTATTTGTGATCTGTTATTGGTGTTTGATTTCGCCTGTTAACTGCAAATTGAGCGGAATTACTCCACATTTGTGAAAGTTTTGATGACAAGAAATATACCCATTCTGCACAAGTTCTCTCAATGTGCTCTCTGCAATTATTGCAAATGTGAGGCCACCGATGATAGAAAAATATATTCTGATAGTGGATGAAACGTGCAAATATGCAGGCTTCATCGAACTTTATTGCATTTTGTTATCGTTTTTTCGGGTCTCTTTTCCACTTGAAGAATCCAACCTCCTCTTTCATGGGTGAGGTAGTAGTGACATATATTGCATTTTGTTATCGTTTTTTCGGGTCTCTTTTCCACTTAAGAATCCAACCTCCTCTTTCATGGGTGAGGTAGTAGTGACAAATATTTGGATTTGGATCCAACCAAATAGTATCCTTTGACATTTTAAATACCATTAGCAGAATTTCGATCATATATCCTTGACGATACATCTAAATTTAAAGAAATAATTTGATCTCCTAATTTATATTGACAACATTAAAAGCCTAATTTTAGAAAATCACTTTCAATCTCCATTAAGAAGTCCTCTTTCCAAGTGTCATCCAAAAGAATTAATAGCACAGCCAATCCTTGTTATGATAAGAAAAAAAGCCATTAGAGATGCTTCTAAGTATTTATTAAAATTCAATAAGATAAATACATACAAAGCCATTTGAAAAAAGACTATATATTAATAGAAATAAAGAGCATCTCTTAATACTATCTAAGCTTGATACTAAGAATTTTTGGGAGAAAATTCTGATTTGTAGAGATAAAGAAAATAATATGATTCCCTTAAAGGAATGGAATTATTACCTTAAAAATATTCATGAATACCATAATTTCATGGACATCATTCCAAACATTCTTATCGAGGATGAAGTTTATTTTATAGAGAACGCAAAATTTGGCATTAAGAAACTTGAAAATGGGAATTCTTTGGACACTGAGGGCTACCAAATTTAAATTTTTAAACTTCAAGGACCTATCATCATCCCTCATAAACTTATGTTCCTCAATTTAGCAGTCAACGTGGACTTCCCTAAACCTTGGATGCAAAGATTCATTATACTTATTTTTGAAAGTAAGAATGAAAAAAAGTCCCTCTCAAACCATTATAATTAGCTATGTTTGATCCAGTTTTTAAAGAATTATTTTGGAAGTAAAGATTAGCATATGGTTGAAAAACCATGAAAAGAGAGTTATAATCTAAGCGAGTTTTAGGAGGTATAATTTAATTGTGGACCACCTTATTGCACTTAGGATCACTAGAGAGGAATGTCATAGTAATAAAACTAATCTCCTTTTTTTTTGGCTTTAGAAAGACTTGAATCTATATTGCAAATAGTTCCAACCTTTGGAATAGAATGGTAGAGGTTAAAGTTCCCCTTGAGTTGAGGACTTTTGCTATTGCTGTAAGATTATGTGAGAATATTATTGCTAAGTTTAGGAACAATAATTCATGGTATGAAGAAATTAGCTACCACATTAGAGTCAAGAAAGATTGTTTGTTGTCTCCTATAATTTATGGATATACATTTACAACTTAGAATTTTTTTTCGAAGAAATAGGTTTTGTCAACTCCATTCTTGATGGTATAGTCATCATTCCTCTTCTTTATTGATTTAAAAATGTGGAAAAATGACGTTGAGTTATTTAAAATGTGTTCGAGTGTGTTTGCATGAATTAATTCACCAATTTAGTGTTTAAGCATGCACACACACACATGAAGAACTTATGGAAAAATGCAAAAAAGAGAAGAGAACACAAATAGAAAAGAGCACAACCAAATTTGATAACAGAGTTCGTCTAGTGTGGACTACGTCTCTGGGCCCTATTCTCCAAGTGGGAGGTTGCTTCTATTATAGTATAGATGCTAAGAAATAAAAACTTTGTTACATAAAAAAATATTCAATCTACTATAAGAAGCCCATAGACTGCAACTAAGGTAGTGCTATTAATAAACCACTTTTCCCCCTTCTTATTGCCCGACAACTAGGCTCAAACTCACTGTCTACAAATTGAACTTGATTACAAAATCCTCCAAAAGTACATAAATGTACATCAAAACTTCCCCTTACTAGCTCCAATATCTTTTACTCAACCCCAGGAACTTGTTGCAAAAGACAACACTAAAAAAGGTTGGGTATTTCTCCTCCAAATGGCCTCCAAAGTTTAGCCATCTCGTTGGTCTACATGCTCTCAGAAATGAATAAAAACTCCTAACTCCATCAAATTGTCAATATTGAATCATTTTGGCACAATATATAAATTTTACAATTTAAAAAATTGGCAGCCAACCACCCGAGGGTTAGACCTGCTAAGGTGGCACTAGACATAACAAATACAACAAAATATGTCTGCAACTGAATATCATTACCGCATATGTCCTAACCATATTATATGATCTACCTTTAGAATACCAAACATAATCCAAAGGTCCAATCATAGGTTATACGGTGGCAATATCATTGAACAATAATATAATATGGTATTTGTTATAATATATGATATATAATATAAATCTAGTGTATAATGTTTTGCATTGGTTGTATAGCTTTTGACCATGATGCCGATGGGTTGGTTATATTTTGTGGTTCCAATATATGAGTTGTCGGTCTTCAAGTTCAACAGAGATTTCATATATGGCAGGCTCCACCACCTCCCTCCCCCTGCCACCAAACCCCATTTTACCATATATCAACAACCAAACTTTAAATATTAACCATTCTATCATTGTAACAAATCCATGGCATGGACCAATAGTAAATCATTAGAGTTATTATTCCCAAGTCCACCTATGTCTAACACCACCTCCCACATTTACCCACTTTCACTTGCCTGTTTGGGTAAACATGAGGGGAGGGATACTATGACATGAATAAACTCCATAAGTACACTTAAGGAAGTGGAATAGACAAACCAAAACTTTACTAACCTTCCTTAGGAGCTACAAGACCCCCAGGAGTTGATCAACCATTCCAAGTGCCCAAACCGTGAGCCAACTTGACTTTTTAGTGACCTAGACTCGTAGTCGCTTGCATAAAAAGGAAATCTAGTGATTATAAACCTCCAGTCACATGGATGACGCTACCTCTCAGTGGTTACAGTCTAAATTACCCAGTTTTGTGCGTGCAACCTAGACATCTAAGCCACCTTTTTAGGGCTAGAACCCATGCTTTTTCCGAAAACTTGATAGAACTTTCCAGAATTATACGTGACATAAAGAAAAATCATTTAACACAAAACTTATGCAAGGAATTGACCTAACTGGGTCTAATCATGACAGTCATTCTATTAAACACATAGTGAACATGAAATCTACATGTCATGAATGCATATCTAAACAAAGACATCTGAAACTTATTTGATAATAAACAATAAGGTCTAATTCCCTCTCATAATAGCTTCCATAACATCTATTATGTAATGGATTTAATAAACATTCATTTTCTAAACAAACACGATAAGGGACATGACTAGAATTTTCCATAAAATCATGCTTATAACCAACATATAACTAGATTAACAACAATGATATAATAGCCATCAAAGCCACATTATAAAAAGTACATTTACTCATAAAATACAAGAGGAACGTAGCTCTTATTAACATATGAAAAAGACAACTAGGTTAGGGACTTCCACGTACCACCCAACTATAGATTGGGTTGTAGCTTATCTTTCTTTCAGTCAATCATCCCCATGCCATATTCCAAGCATGAATGTGGAATCTGATGGGATAAAAAAAATCCATAAATAACCAAGGGAATCCATAGGTTAAACGACCTCCACCCTCACACTACCATGATCTCACCTAAACCAGTCCGAAGATCACAAAACCAACCCAAGCTTGGATGGCTCAGAATTCCTTCACCGTCCCTTGAGGAATTTTCCAATATCCACCCACTTGTTAAGGGATTCACAGAGAAGACCACCTCCACCCTCAACCGGTAGGATTTTCCTGAGACCACCACTCTCAGATCAAAAACCTTGTAGCAATCCAAAGCTCAACCAAGAATGAATCCCATCACACCATGGTTATGCAAGAATGGAAAGGAAAGGACGAAACCATGGTCAAACTAGGCAAAATCCATGCAAATGACAACAAATGAACCAAATTCAAACATGGAATCCTATAAAAACTTTGAATTAGTTGTAGAATGTTAAAGGAGCTGCAGAAATTGCACAATTGAGTACCTTTTGTGTAATCAAAGAATTTTTATAAAGAAGAATGTATATGTTTGAGATAATAATGGAACTTTACCTTATTAGTGTATTTTCATGGCTTAGATAACTCTTAACTCATAATAGAGGTGTAATGATATGAGAATGAGGGAAAAATGGTTAAAAATGAAAGATAAATTGTCAAAAAGAAGGCAATTTTGGAGGCTCAACATTGATCACTAACAATTCTTGCCAATAACATATATGGAGTTCCAATAACAACTCTGCTAATAAATACCATTTCTCCTCGAGCTATCCTATATGTATCCTTTTCACACACTATTTTTACATGTAAATTGATCATCTTGCTTACAAAGATCAATGTTTTGGCCAATCGTGGGATGTATAGAACACTTGAGAGTGTTTTAATCCTTCCACCCATGAGATTAAAATTGAATTTTCCTTATATTAATATTATGTATTTCAAGTCATCTTCTTAGAAAACATCACGACCATCATATATTTCGTACTTGTAAAATCACTGCCTGTGAGGAATCATATGAAAGGTAGCGTCTAAGTTGACTCGCCATGCCTCATGATCTACATGTGTGCTTGAAGAAGCCAACTACACATCCCCTCCTTCATCTAAGGATTTTCTTGCTTTTATATAATGAGCATCTCATATCTACTTCCAATATTGGATATTTTGGATTTATAGTCTTTTCTGCAATGTCGTTTTTCTTCACATCTTCAACACACCTTGATGAATTTTCCTAGGAATTTAGATCTTCCTCTAGATTTAGACCTCTAACTTGAGGAATTTTTTTAATTTATATTATGGGATATTCCCCCTATAGACAAGCCATCTATGTTCTGACTTTCCATTTTTTTCCATCTCATCTCCTATGATAAAAAGGATGAGACTATGTCATTAGAACATAAAGTATTTTCATTACTACCAATGGAAACAACCAAGACTAACCCAAATAACTGGCAGGGAACAAAACAAACTAATTAACTTATCTTCATCTAAAATCTTAATATCAATAGATAATAACTAACTTACCACAATATTGAAGGTGCTTAAATTCTCTATAATGAAGTATCCATCCTTCATCCTCAAGTTATACAACTTTTTCCATAGGAATAATTTGTTCACTAGGGACTCAAACATATACAACACCACTAACTTGTTCCATAAAGTCTTTGTTGTAAATTCCCTTGAAAAATTTAGTAATATTGAATCTAAGACACAATATTGTATTTTTATCTTTTCCTTTTGATCCAACATGGCCCAATCCTCTTATGAAATTCCTATTAGTGCAGAACCAAAATTCAAAACAATCCACTTATCTTTCTTCCCCAACAACTATTCCATCTTGAGCTTCCAAAGCTCAAAACATTTCCCATTGAAATTTCTCAATCTCTATCTTTGAATATCTGGCCATTTTTTTCACCACAACAATCACTTCTACAAATATCTGATTGTAATAGTGTTTACCATAGACCTAAGCCAAACCCCTTAGCTACAAAGGAATCCCCTTTAAGCCAAAATTATTTTGATACAAAATGTAGGTTTTAACCCTATACAATTAATTGATTCAAACAAATTAGTAATAAAACAAAAAAGATGCAATGGAAAATACACACATTAACAAAGATATGGCTCAATAAACCACCAATCCATTTACCATGGATTAGAATACAAATGTAGTTCATTAGCTGAAACTAAAAAACCATAGAAAAGAGTATCATGCACCATAAAACTTATAAAAGAGAAAATTGTGTTCTAAGAACTACCAAAAATGGATGCAAAGAATTCCCCCCACCCCACCCCCGGCCACAAAAAAAAAAATATCAACAGAGCTTCACCTCCCGTTGTAACCTCCTTTGTATACTTGACGCAATGTACATCACATGGGGACGATCATGCAAAGAATATAATACATACTCAATAGAGTTATAATAGATTAATATGTATTTTGTCTTATAAAAGGCTTTTGGTCTTTTGCAATATTTTTTTTTCATGGGATATTGTTTTAAATATCTTCACAAAGTTATTTCTAAAGATTAGGGAACACCAAATATGTAAATTTCTATGATTTGGAAAATTAAGTTAATTTTTGTTTTTCTTCCATGACTAATGTGGATGTGTTAGTTAAGATATCATATTAAGCTTCTCTAATCCCATTAAAATATAACATCGCTAATTACTTTCTCAATACAATAAATTTGTTCTAACATTAGTCTCATTCAATGATATAAATTTTGAAATTTAATAATGTAGATCCATATTATCTCGAAACATGATAATGTATCAAGAGGAATTAAATCCCTTAAGGTGTAGACCTTTCATCAAGTTCTTTCAATCTAAATAAAATTTTCACCTACAACAAATTTAATCGCTCTCTACTTATGAGAAATTCATAATTAATATAGGTCTACATTGGTTTATTACACACACACATCATGTGTCAACTCCATGTTGAGCACATACAAAATTACTTGTCTCTCTCATATTGAGGAACACACCACTAGAATATTTTAATGATAATAATGTTATTATTTTCAATTTGTTTATATATTGAAATATTTTTTTTATGGCTAACATTGAAATATATTTTTTAATATTGTGTCAACATGTGTTTTCTAGAGCCCAACACAAAGGGGAGTGTAATTCCTTATGTGGTAAATGACATGTGGCATTTAAAGATCTATTAATTTATATTACAATGTCCATTTTAAGTAATACAATTTTCTATCAACTTCACACCCATACACACATACATACATATCTAGAGAGACACAGATAGAGAGAGACTACTTTAAATATTTGAGAGTCTAATGTGTATTTCTCTTAATGCTTATTATTGAGTTGACATATGCCATTTAAAATATTATTGATAACAAAAAAGATATTTCAATATGTGTCTTCTATAGTCCAACACAAGGGGAGTGTAATTCTTTATGTGGTAAATGATGTGGTATTTAAAGATCTATTAATTTATATTACAATATCCATTTTAAGTAATACAATTTTATATCAACTTCACACCCATACACACATACATAAAGATATAGAGAGACAACGATAGAGAGACTCTACTTTAAAGATTCGAGAGATGTGTATTTATCTTAATTGTCAGTATTGATTTGACACATGTCATTAAAAATGTTATTGATAAAAAAAAGTTATTTCAATATGGCCATATATGTACTTTTTTTGTTAAATAAATATATTATTAATCAATAAATAAAAGTACAACATAATAATCTTGAAATGGCTGCTAACAACCCTGGTAAAAAATCCATGTAAAAATTATATTCCTCCATAGGGCACGACGGGATTGGGGAGCGCGCAAAGATCCACAACCACCATCGAGATTGTGCGTACCTATAGAGCCATGGCCCCAAAAGGGGGATTTGGAAAGGAAACAACTTTGCAACCTGAGCTAGCTGCATTCCGTGACCTGGTTGCAACATGCAACAAACTACCAGCAACCGCAAACCAGCAGAAATTTGTTAAAAAAAAGAATCCATCCCCATAGTTGCTCTGACGATTGAAGAACCCTACAAAGCAACACTAAACCTAGCTGAACGAGGGCTTATTGACCAGTTCACATGCTTATGGCCCTCGCCTAAAGCGGTAAATGCATGGGTGCAAAGGACTTGGCAATCCCTAGTCAAAGAAGGAATAAAAAGCCATTTCATTGACAAAGGCTTCTTCACATTCATATTTGAAGAAGAAGAAGACAAGAATCTCATTTTCAAAAACAACCCATATTTCATGGGGCCTCAGGATTTGTATCTAAATCAATGGACTCCAGATTTTGACCTGAATCACGATGTGCCCTCGGCTGTTCTGGTTTGGGTGCGACTGCCCCATCTACCTTTGCACTTTTGGAACCCTAAATCCTTAGAAACAATAGGCAACAAGCTAGGAAAATACATCGATCGAGTAGAAAGAAGAGACCAATACTCTTGCATGAGAATTTGTGTAGAAGTAGACCTGGAGGAAGGCCTCCCTGAAGCCATTAACTCACAGTGGTTGACTAGACACACATACAAGTGCTAGACTATGAGAAACTCCTATTTAAATGTCAGCACTGTCATGGCTATGGGAATTTTGCCAAGAATTATGAAAAGAAAGCATAGGACGGAATGAAGAAGGAGAAATGAGATCAATGGACTCAAGTTCAGAAATTAGGACCAACTAAGCAAAGCAACATGAACAAAGGGAAAACGGTCTCCACTAGGAAGGTTCATCCACACGAAACCCGATCAAAAGGAAGCTCAGTCCCACCAATTGAAGACATATCAACAAATCCCTCTGTTGTTCTCAACACAATAGAAAAACTCCAAGATCCAGCAGATAACGAGGCCAAAAAATAAGCTAAAAACATGGAAGAAGTCAAAAGGAAAGAGGAATCAGTCCTACTCCAAACCCCAAAAGGTGGATCTAGCCCCCCTTCCTATGTAGAAATGACATGAAAGAAGACCACTGAGATATCGGGATCCTCAGAAGATGAATCATTTGAGAGGCCCTTGAAAAGAGTGGGGAGGAAATCTCACAGAGAGGCAAGAGAAGAACAAGCAAAGAGACAAAAAATGCAGGGCAGCCAGGCCACTATAGAGATGTCTATCAGCAGAAATACTATAGCCAGGCCTCTTAAGGGAGGTGTTGCCACAACCCCTACCAGCAAATAATGCAATTAATCTCTTGGAACTGTAAAGGATTAAGGACCTGTCAAAAGTTGAAGCAGTCAAGAGCCTAATAAAATCAGAACTTGATCCAAAATGGATCTAAGATATACTTCTAAGTCTAAAGTGTCCCTCACATAGGAAAATGAAAGTCCAAGGATACTCTTGGAAATAGTCCTATTGCATAGATCTTCTCATTTTGAATCTACTGCAACTTGAATGGGCTAAAATGGACTTTGGATGATGAAGTTATCGCAGAAAGAGGATTGCCTTTGTCCTCTGAAAAAGGAGACAAATTCTTATGAAAATGGCCTAAAAGGCTCATTGAAGAAATTGCATCGGAAAAATCCAAGGGAAGGACTTAACGCAAGGGTGGAAAGACCCTGATTAGCGATCTCCGATATATCAGGTCGGAGGTAGGCTACACTCGATATTGGGACCCCAAGCAGAGTGAGATGCAATTGAATCGGCGAGCGGGGTAATCGATGATCGGAGGAGTAGAGGCATAGAACCCGCCGATGCAATACGCGAGGTGCGATATCGGTGATCAATGGATCGGTGATCGACATAACCAAAGGGAATATCCCCGAGCCATTACGACATGCGATAAAGCAATGGGCCAATGTGTGATTGCACGTGGACTGTTGGATCGGGTACGCAGATCAATGGTCAGGGGTGATCGGAGATCGAACGATCGGCGGATCCCTGATACAAGGGGCTATTACATGCACCATGTGACTTGCGATAGCGATATTACCGATAAGGGCCAAATCCAATGGGCTTATAGAGGTGATTCAATAATATTTGAAGTTTATTTAAATGCTCCATGAGGCGTTTTCCTGTGTATTTCCATTATTTGGCTATCATAGCTAGAGGAAGGCAAAACGATTGGGTTTCGCAATGCCGATGATTCCTTTCCATTGTAAACGGATTCTTGTGGTAAACAATCGGGTTTTCCATGATGGAGGACTGTAACCGATGTGTTACAAATGCACACAACGCACAATTGCAGAAGATGGCAAAGGGAGTGAGGAGAGTTTTGGAGTCACTTGGAGGTTGAGTGAACCAGAGAGCACAACTACTGAAGGTTGCTGGAAGGTTGTCGAGAGTGGCTTGGAAGTCGAGCCAACTATAGAGAGCCAAGAGCCAGAGCCAAGAAACAGAGCCAAGAGCCGAGAGCCAAGAGCCAAAGCCAAGAGCCAGAGTTGAGAGCTAGATCCGAGAGCCGAGAGCTAGAGTCAAGAGCAAGAGCCAGAGCCAAGAGCCAGAGTCAAGAGCCAAGAGCCAGAGCCGAGAGCCAAGAGCCAGAGCCAAGAGCAAGATCCAGAGCCAAGAGCCAGAGCCAAGAGCTAGAGCCGAGAGCCAAGAGCTAGAGCCAAGAGCCAGAGCCAAGAGCCAGAGCCGAGAGCCAGAGCCAGAGCCAGAAAGCCTGAGAGCTTCAAAGCCAGGGATAAGATGGTGTTCTAAGCCCATTGCTTTTGTGTAATCCAATGGATTTGAGCGTGGAGCTTGTAAAATAACTTATGCCATAATCCCAGAGAGCCTATTCGAGTTGACTAGAGCTCAAGGAGACGTAGCCCAAGAGTTTTGGGTGAACTCCATATTAATATTGTTGTTATGTGTGTTTGTTTATTTGCTGCATTATTTACTCTCATATGTATTTAAATATCAGCATAAGAAAATGAACTTAAAGCACTTAACAGTTAAAGGAAAATATAAGAAGACACCTATTTTCAGGCACTTTTTAATTCCACAATTGGTTAATCATAAG
This sequence comes from Pinus taeda, assembly GCA_000404065.3. Lineage (NCBI taxonomy): Eukaryota > Viridiplantae > Streptophyta > Pinopsida > Pinales > Pinaceae > Pinus > Pinus taeda. The sequence continues at coordinate 86,235 of APFE030712634.1, forward strand.
ATTTGGGAATATTTAAGCTTTGGAAGTGGGAGAGGTTCTTGTAAGTTGAGAAGAATCCTTTAGTGCCCCATTTTTAGATTAGGTGGTATTAGAGCCAAGTTTGATTAACCCCACCTTCAAAGGAGGTTATATCAGAACTAGTTATACCAGAGCAAGTGGTATCAGATCAGAATTCTTGACTGACAGAGCAAATATTGCTTGTCTGAAAGGTGTTTAAACAGTCAAAGTTGATTGTATGCTTGTTTGCATACTGACTATTGTTTGAGTTTGCAGAGGTGAAGGGAGAGCTATTGATAGCTCAGTCTAGGAGAGGACAAAAAGGAAGAAGGGCTAAAGGCATTCTTCTTATCCCAAAGGACCTCAAGGCAATCCTTGAAGCACAAGAGGTTTGTTGCAAAAGGTTGCTTGAATAAGCTCTTTGTTTATCTTGTTTGAAGTTCTTTTGTTCATTCAGCTAATGAAAACTTCTACAAGTGAGTCTTCAAATTCTTCTTTCTTCACAAGAGTCTTTGATGAAGACATGAAGCAACACTTGTCCACCATCATGGATATGGTGAGAGAAATGTATGAGGATGGAAGGAATAGCAACATACTTAGAGAGCAGTTGAATTCCGTGGGGGAAGAGAAGCAGTTGCTTTGTGACAAATTGCATGAAATGGAGAGGCAACTTCATATTGCAAATATGAACCTGAAAAGGATGCATGAGTTGGAGACACAACTCTTTGTTGCCAAAGAAGCCTTAGTCAAGTATCAGCTTGAAGAAAAGGTAAATGATTCCTGTTTGTCTTCAAATTCTTCTAAGAATGCTTATATTGGTTCTTTTGAAAAACATACCAGAGGCATAGGTTCCAAGTTAATGTCGAAGATGGGCTATGAAGGAAAAGGCTTGGGAAAACATGCACAGGGCATTGTTGAACCAATAATCGTTGAGGAAAGGCCTAAGTGTTTGGGTCTTGGCTATGGAAAGTCTTAAGGAGAAAGTTCCAAAGCTGCCATGAAGGCCATTGAAACGATTCCAAGGAGTTTCATTTTAGGTCTTCTACCTCAAAAGTGTGAAGATTGTATTCGTGGAGAATGTAATAGTTTGAAACATCATTTGCAGGATGCAGGTGTTCATAAGCATGCACTTGAACCAGAGAGTTGTGGAAACTCTGAAAGCCTTGAAGAGACTGATGGTATTCCAAAGGGAGCCACTTCTTCATTTGATTCACCTCCTCATGAAGGCAATAAAGGTGAAAGAGAAAGGTATAAATATGGTTCTTATCATATTCCTTTTGATTATGTTCAGCATGGTAAATTTCCATATAAGTATGGGAAAACAATTGCATGTTCCTTTTGTGGTTTGGATAACCATAATGTTTCTAGATGTTGGAAGAGAATGGCCACATACAGGAAACTTTCAAAGGATAGGAAGCAAGAAGCCAAAGGTCCATTGGACAAAGCAAATCACGTTGTTAAGAAGATGCACATGTGTTGTACCTACTACCATAAGCAAGGACATGTTGCTGCAAAGTGTTGGACTCTGAATCCAAAAACGCTTCCACAAAAGTTGAAGAAGGTGGAAAGAGAAAATGGCATGAATGGGAAGAAAAATTCCATGAATGATGTGTTTCAAGATGATTCACATTTTGATGCTGATGTGCAGACAAAGGTAGCACCTTTGAAATGGATTGGTAAGAAATGGTTAGGGTTCTTATCCAACTAAAGATTGCATGTCTTTTGATTTGATGCATCTATTTGCATTTCTTTGTTAATGGAATGCAAGTTGCATGATTTTACCAAGAAGGTGAATGGAAAAAGTTGAGTAGGAGACTTACTTTATTGTTGCAACATTATATTTCATTTCAGCTTCAAAAGTACAGTGTGCTTAAGTGAAAGTTGAAGGATGAAATGCATGCATGAGAATGTTGTGCATGAACATAGGGATGTTGACGATTTACTTGTATTTGAACATGTATGTGTAATTAACTTGAAGGGTTGATTGCTTTAGCATGCATGTAATGCAATATTGACTTGAGAAAATTTGATTTGGTCTCCAAGATGGATATAATGATGAAGTGTTTCATTTTTTGAAAAGAATCCTTGAGATCCTTTCCACATGCTTGACTTGAAGGGTCAAATGTTTTAAAGACATGTTTTGTGGGATTGTTATCTAGTCCATCATTTGTATGTAGATGTAAGGACATGGAGGTGTTCACAAGATGTGAAATCAATTTTTTTTGTTGAAGTAGGAGTTTAGGCCATCTAGTTGTTGTTGACAGCGTGCCAAATAGGTACAAATGAAAATTTTGTGAAGCATATGTAACTTCACATTTGTTTGAGCCACCTTGGATCAATGATCAAGGAAGAGAATTTAAAACTACCTTCTGTAACCTTCTCAGCAAGAGTTCTACATGAAGTCAAGGAGGAAAACAATTCTTCCCAAGAGGACAAGCACGTCCAGGAAGGAAAGTGGTCAAAGGCTTTGGTTTAGAGGCACTATGCAAGGAAAGTGTATGGAGGCTAAAAGAAGAGGGTGAGGTACACTCATTTACTATTCAAATTAGTATGTCAGTCTTTTGGAGACCAAAAGTTATTTTAGTGGGAAGGTGTGATCCAAAATGGATCTAAGATAGACTTCTATGTCTAAAGTGTTCCTCACAGAGGAAAATGAAAGTCCAAGGATACTCTTGGAAATAGTCCCATTGCATAGATCTTCTCATTTTGAATCTACTACAACTTGAATGGGCTAAAATGGACTTTGGATGATGAAGTTATCACATAAAGAAGATTGCCTTTGTCCTTTGAAAAAGGAGGCAAATTCTTATGAAAATCGCCTAAGAGGCTCATTGAAGAAATTGCATCGAAAAAAGCCAAGGGAAGGACTTAACGCAAGGGCGGAAGGACCCTGATCAACGATCTCCGATATATCGAGTCGAAGGTAGGCTGCACCTGATATCGGGACCCCAAGCAGAGCAAGATGCAATTGAATAGGCGATCAATGATCGGAGGAGTAGAGGCATAGAACCCACCGATGTGATATGCGAGGTTAGATATTAGCAATCGACATAACCAAAGGGAATACCCCCGGGTCATTGTGACATGCGATAAAGCAATGGACCGATGTGCAATTGCGCATGGACTGTTGGATTGGGTGCACAAATCAATGGTCAGGATTCGATCGGGGTGATTGGAGATCGGACAATTGGTGGATCCCTAATACAAAGGGCTATTACATGCACCATGCGACTTGCGATAGTGATGTACTGATAAGGGTTGGACCCGATGGGTTTATAGGGGCAATTCAATAATATTTGAAGTCCGATTAAATGCTCCATGAGGCATTTTCCTGTGTATTTCCGTTATTTGCCTGTCACGGTTAGAAGAAGGAAAAACGATCGAGTTTCCCCACGCCGATGATTCCTTTCCATTGTAAATGAATTCTTGTGGTGAACAGTCGGGTTTTCCATGATGGAGGACTATAACTGATGTGTTACAAATGCACAGAACTCACAATTGCAGAAGATGGTGGAGAGAGTGCGGAGAGTTTTGGAGTCACTTGGAGGTCAAGTGAAACAGAGAGCACAACTATTGAAGGTCGTTGGAAGGTTGCCGAGAGTCACTTGGAAGTCAATCCAACTATAGAGAGCCAAGAGCCGGAGCTGAGAGCCAGAGCCGAGAGCCAAGAACCATAGCCAAGAGCCAGAGCCAAGAGCCAGAGCTGAGAGCCAAGAGCAAGAGCCAAGAGCAAGAGCCAGAGCCAAGAGCTAGAGCTAAGAGCTAGAGCTGAGAGCCAAGAGCCAGCTCCAAGAGCAAGAGCCGAGAGTTAAGAGCCAGAGCCAACAGCTAGAGCCAGAGCCAGAGCCAAGAGCCAAAGCCAAGAGCCAAAGCCGAGAGCTAAGAGCCAGAGCCGAGAGCCAGAGCCAGATCCAGAAAGCCTGAGAGTTTCAGAGCTAGGGATAAGATGGTGTTCTAAGCCCATTGCTTTTGTGTAATCCAATGGAGTTGAGCATGGATCTTGTAAAATAACTTAGGCCATAATCCCAAAGAGCCTAGTCGAGTGGACTAGAGCTCAAGGAGACGCGGCCCAAGAGTTTTGGGTGAACTCAATATTAATATTGTTGTTATGTGTGTTTGTTTATTTGTTGTATTATTTACTGTCATATGTATTTAAAGATCAGCATAAGCAAATTAACTTAAAGCACTTAACAATTAAAGGAAAACATAAGCATATGCCTATTTTCAAGCACTTTTTAATTCTATAATTGGTTAATCATAAGATTTGGGAATATTTAAGCTTTGGAAGTGGGAGAGTTTCTTCTAAATTGACAAGAAGCCTTTAGTGCCCCATTTTCAGATTAGAACTACCTGAGATCCTCATGCTCCAAGAGACTAAAATAGAAGGTGAAGTGCTTCTCGAACTCAACAAAGAAAAATGGGAAACAAAAACTTGGAAAGTTGTTAGTGCTAGAGGTACATGTGGTGGATTAGCCACTCTTTGGGAGGTTGATAAATTCTAGCTGGAGAGCTCCTTTCATACGCAGCACTAGATTTACATGGAACTCCGACATCTACCAAGTAAGATAAACATTACACTCTCTAATTTCTATGTACTTGTCCTCTATGTAGAAAAGGAACAATGTTGAAAAACTATGACTGATTTTTTGGAAGCATAATTCGTGAGTAACATAATTATAGCCGAAAACTTCAACCTAATCCTAGAACCAAAGGAGAAAAGAGGAGGAAACAGCAACAGGGATCGCTTCCTCCCCTTGATGGAAAATCTTATTCAACAATGGGATTTAATGGATTTCAAGCCAAAAAAAGGGCTATACACATGGAAAAACAACATAATAGGGGAGGAGCATATTTCAGCAAGGCTGGATAGATTCCTTACCCAGAGTTCATTCCTCTCTGAGAAGATCATTATCTCCAAAACAATTCTACCTATGTGGAACTTTGACCATAAACCCATCCTTGTTCTACTGGAAGAAGAAGAAAACCTAGGACCAATCCCGTTCCGGTTCAGCCCACTATGAGGAAACAGAGAAAGGTTTATGGAAACAGTGAATAAAGCTTGGTCCAACCACATTCTTGGATCACCCAACTATGTTTGGGAGAAAAAGATAAAATCCACCAAAATAGCCTTGAAGAAATGGATAAAAAAGCCCACAAGATCTCCCACTTCCCTTTGAAAATAGAGCACAAAGTAGTTGCTGGATCTCCAAATGGGCCTAGAGATACAAGACATAACTAGAGAACAAATTCATAGAGAGGAAGAACACCAACTGAGTATGCTTTGGACTTTTAGAGAAGAGGAAAATATTTGAGGCTTAAGTCACGCAAACTCTGGCTTGTGTATGGAGACAAAAATATAGCCTTCTTCCACAAGAAAATTCGAACCCACCTTTCTAGAAACCACATATCCGAAATCACCTTGATTGATGGATCTATTCTCAAATACTCAACTATGATAAAAGAGGCTGCAACCTCTCATTTTCAACAGTTATTAAAATAAGAAGGGGAGGAGGATGAGGACGAAGAACATGACTTCCTCAAGCACGTTCCAAGGATGGTCAACGAGGAGGGAAATTTAACACTCTTGATGCCATTCATTGAAGAAGAAATTAGCAATGTCATTTGGAATATGGAACCAGACAAAGCCCCATGACTTGATGGATTCTCAATATACTTCTATAGAATTTGTTGGGACATCATCAAGGCTAATTTGTTCTGAATGATCAAAGGTTTCCTTAGAAAAGCCAAAGTAGGAGGAAGCATAAACTCCACCTTCTTAGCCCTAATTCCCAAAGAAGCCAACCGAGAGACTCTCGAAAGGTTAAGACCAATCTCGCTTTGCAATGTGTCCTAAAAAATACTCTCTAAGTTACTTGCAAATAGAATAAAGCCTCTACTAGAAAAACTCATCTCTCCCAATCAAGGAGGGTTTATCAAAGGTAGGCATATCCTGGACAATGTGATACTGGTGCAGGAAATCATCCATTCCAGCCATCAATGCAAAGAGCAAGGTATGGTCATTAAACTGGATATGGTGAACACCTTCAATAGAGTAAGCCACTCCTTCCTACTCCATGTACTTTCTACATTTGGTTTCAGTTTTGAATTTGTAAAATTGATTAGGGCATGCATTAGAGAACCTTAGATTGCCCCTCTAGTAAATGGTAGGCCTGCAAACTACTTGAAAGCTTTGAGGGGAACTAGATAAGACTACCCTCTATCCCCCTTCCTGTATATTCTGATGGTGGACTCTCTAAGCCAAAAGCTTTCAGATGAGAAGCTCAAAGGGACACTTCTTGGCATTAGGCTGATACCCAAAACAAACCCAATCAATCATGCCTTGTTCGTTGATGACTCTATTCTTATATGAGGAGCCTCTATTAAAATTTCAAGAGCCTTCAGAGGAGTTATCCAAAGCTTCTACAGAGTCTCAAGAGCTATGGTTAATAAGAAAAAAAGTGTAATGTACGACTGGTCGGTAGACCAGCAATCTATACTCAAGATACCCCAAGCCTTGGGTTTCACCGGTCATGACTCATGGGATAAATTCAAGTATCTTAGTCTGCCTTTAACCTTGGGTACCACAAAGGCCCCTCACTGGATGGAAATCATCAACAAAATCAAGGCAAAAATGACTACTTGGGGTGGTCAATGGCTTACCACAGCTGGAAAGCTCACTCTAGTCAAGTAAGTTCTCTCATCCCTGCCTATCTACCAGGCTTCATTCCTTTTAGCTCCAAAAATGATCACCAAACAGTTAGCAAAGTTGATTCGAAATTTTATATGGCAAGGAGGAAAGGGGAACCAAAAAAATTACCATATTGTAAACTGGGACATAGTGAAAAGACCAATATCTCAAGGTGGTCTTCATGTAAGAGATCCTGAGTTGGCGAATTTGGCAATGGGAGGAAAGATCCTCTGGAAAATATTCTCAAACCAAAGACACCTTTTAAGTCAAGTTCTAATTAAAAATTATTTGCATAGGCTCACAATAAAGAATAAGGAAGAAGGAGTCTTCCACAAAGGAACCACACTGTGGAAGTTGTGCAGCCATGGCTGGAATTTCTTTAAAGATCAGCTCTACAAAATTCCAGGAAATGGGAAGATAATTAGACTGTGGGAGGACAAGATCATTAGTCTTCATCCCCTAAATCTTGCTTCAGAAATAGTGGACTTGTCAAATTGGCTCATCCAGAAAGGTATCCACAAACTTGCTGACATATGAACATGGGACTCAGAAGGGAACTAGAGTAATTAGGCCCTCTATCAGCCCCCTAATGGGATGCTCCCTCAAGTCCACCAACTAGTAGCAAAACTCATTTTTCTTGCACCAGTGCATCTCCATTTGAGGGACAAGTGGGGCTGGGGGAAGACCAGAGCTTACTGAGCTCGAATGAGCTTTGCAGCTCTTCAAGAACAACAACAACAAATCCATACTACAAAGCTTTGCCAACATGTTTGATGCCCATTTGGACTCCCAAAAATCAACCTTTTTTTCTAGATTCTAACGCACAAAAGGACCCTCACAGGGGAAAACTTAGAGAAAAGAGGAATCATTGAACCACACAAATGCCCTCTCTATTGCAAGGTCCAGGAAATGATCAATCATCTTTTCATAAACTGCCCCTTTTCTCACGAGGTCTAGAAGAAATCAATTATGGGACTCAATGCCCAAATCCCTCAACAAACCTCCATTGTCAGTCTTTTCGCAACTTTGAAAGAATGTTATACTCACTCTTTGAATAGAAAATCAATATGGATTAAAATTTAGAATGCAATCCCAAAATATATCTGCTAGGGAATCTGACTGGCTAAGAATGAAGCCATCTTCAACAATAGACTATAATCCTCCAACACAGTGACTGCCAAGGCCAAAGCTCTTCTGCTGGAAACTTTTGAAAATTGACCTCACAACTTAGACAATACCCTCCTCCCTGAAGAGATTAGTTGGATAGGGGATTCCCAGAGACAGGAGAGTATAAAAAAGAAAATTTTCTTGCCCAACCACAATCCTGAGTGGCGCCTATGGATCTATGAGGAGGAATTTAAAAAATGGTGGAAAATTTGGGGCAAAGTCATGATTTTATTTTACGGATCCTGCAAAGGAAACTGGGGGATATCAGGGGTAGGAGGGATAATTTACTCCATAGATGGACAAAAACAGGACATCTTCAGTTGGGACCTAGGTCAGAGCACCAACAACCAGGCAGAGATCCTCAGAATGCTCAAAGTGTGCTAGCTAGCTTAGAGGAATAGAGGGAAAAATATTCAAATCATCGAGGATTCTAAAATCCTCATTAAAACCCTCATCATGGGCAACCAACTTAACAACTCTGCTCTAAACGAGACCCTTGAAATAGTAATAAAGGTTATTCAAAGCTTCACATCCTGCTCGTAATATCATGTCCTGCGATCTCTTAACAAGGAAGTTGATAGAATGGCTAACAAAGGAGGTCTTCTAGCTCAAGATATGCTGGTAAAGAACAATGAAGAAGCTAAAAGGCAACCAATCCCTTAACAGGAAAGGAGAGTTGTTCAAGGGAAAAATGCCCTAGAACATAGGCTGATAGAGGTTAACTTTCACTGACGAGAGAGAGTGGGTAACTCCTCACTGGTCTTTCTTCATGCGAAGTAGCTAGGTAATTGGTCTTCAGCACGGGACATCAGTTTTGGGTTGTTTAGCATGGAATAGAACTGATTTCATTCAGAGGAATTTCATGAAAGATGTGATGTGTAGGATCTGGGTGGGAGATGATCTGATGGTCATCACGTGCTTGAAAAGGAGGAGAGTCAATGACGAGGGGAGTGGTAAGCAGTATACATCGCACCGCTTTGGGTCCCTGGGTAGTATTTCATGAATTAGACGCAATGTACCTCAGGGTCTGACACATGGCAGGGCAAAACCGCTCTTATCACGCACTCCTGAGGTGTTAAGGGCTGGACAAAGTAAGACGCAATAAGTGTTAGAGCTGGGCAGGGCCTGATCTGATAACTATCATGTGGTGGTCATTGAGAGTTCTGAACCTCGATGTGGGGTTGGGCATAGAGGAGGATTAGAATCTTAGAGGTGGGGTTAGGTTAAGGGCTGGACAGGGAGGGTCGCAATATGTGTTGGATTTGGGTAGGGGTTGATCTGACGACCATCGAGCATTCCAAGTGGAGGGAAGTTAATTACGCTGGGAGTGGTAAGTAGTTTCCATCGCATTACTCCTGGTAAGTAGTGATCAGTTGGCAATATTTTCTCAAACTTGGTCGGTGTAACATTTTGTCAGTTCAATTTTGGAGCTCTCTCATTATTCTATCTCTCTCTCTCACTCTTGGACACTTAGGGTTTTCTTGGATCAATTTGGCATTGGATCAAGAAAGGTAAAGAAGGCAAGAGGAAGGAAGTAGCAAGCAAGGAAGAGTAGGATGAAGTAGCTACAAGAGGATTCTTTGTAGGTATCGATTTGAATTTGTGATTTCCTTAATAGATTTGGCATGCATGGTATTGCATGTGGTTCTTTGCTAACATGGCATGGGTTTTTCCAGGTGTGACAATGTTCTTAGCCTAGCCTTGTCATTTCTGGATAGCCATGGTGTGATGGGTTCTCATGTTTTAGTTGAGATGGATTGTTGAATGGATTCAAAGCTGAGTGAGGTGGATCTCCGAAAGAAACAACAGATGGCCTAGTGATCCCTAAATCAGACTGTGGATTTTAGTAAATTTACTGGCTTAGTGACCCTTGAATCACTGTTATGAAACCAGCTCACAAAAGGATAGAAAATATAGATCTGCGACTTAGAAATCAGCCTTTTTGAGGGTGAAACCTCCTTTACATTACACAAATGAATAATTATTGGATGATACAAATGATAATACATCCTTTCTATATATAGGAGTCTAAGGGGTCATAACATAATCAAAACCAACATAAAAATAATATGTAAGGGCACAACAATAAAAATAGTGAGCTTCTATGGGGAACAATAATAAAAATATGGGGACTACATGGGCACAACAATATAATAAGGAGGTTGCACAAATAACAATAAGGAGTAACTTACACTAGTAGTATAGAGACCTAACATGCCCCTCTCCTTCAAAAAGTGTTTTCCTCAATGCTTGAGTAGTTCTGGATGCTTCTATATAAAATTATCATCCTTGCATTCGGAATCTTTAGTGGGTAAGTTCTTCCACTTGATAAGATACTCTAAAATTGATCGATTTTGTAGCTATCGATTTCTCGGCTCTGTGACTACTCTATTTCCAATATGATTTTTCCTTCCTTGTAAAGTTCTGGCAATATTGTTTGAACTGGGATCTTCTACATTTTTTGAATGAGTTTCCACCCTGCTCCTTCATTCTTCCATTCATCCCTTGATTTGTTTATCGAATTTGGTTGGATAATTATACCAACCTCTAGCATTTCCACAACCATACATTCAATTTCATTCTTTTGGGAATATGGATATCTGTAAGGCCTGGTGTTTGGAAGAACACTTCCTGGAATCAAATGAATAGCATGATCATGATCATGAATAGGTGGGAGGCCTTTGGGAGTCTCAAATACCTTCGAATGATAGTCCAAGGCGTTTTGGAGATCTGGAGAAATAGATGATTTTGATGAGGGAACCTCTAGCGAAAATAATTGTGCAATTACACCACATTCTTCTTTCTTTAGAAACTTTTTCATTCTATTAGAGGTTATTATCTTTCACGTTTTCCTTGTGATACCCCTTAATTCAACTTCCTTTCCTTTCAAAGAAAATTTCATGAAAGGTTATTGAAAATTAAAAGCTATTGTCCCCAAGGATTGTAGCCATTGGACTCCTAATACAACATCAACACCACCCATTGGAATAGAAAGCATTGGGCTATTGAATACATATTCTACCATGGATACCTTGATATTATGGCACTTTGCATAGAAATTTATGGTTCCTCCACTTGTTACCGTCTCTTGACACTCTAGCGATGGATATAGGAAGCAATTCAATTCCTTGGCTATCTTACAATGAATAAAAGTATGGGTGCTGCCCAAATGAGTCAACGCTATTACCCTTTTCTTCTTGACATGTCCTTCTATCTTGATAGTTTGAGGAGTGGTAATTCCAGCCAATGCATTACAAGATATGTTTGGGTTGATTTCTTGTTTCTCTAGGGTTTTTTCCTGGTGTATATCCTCTTCTTTTTACATTTGTTGTTCCTTTTCTTCCTCCTCTTCACAATCTATGTAAAATAATTTCTTCTCAGCACACTTATGACCTTTAGTGTATTTGCTATCACAACTGTAACAAATCCCTTTTGCTCTTTTTTCTTCCAATTGTTGTGGTGTCAACATCGTATGTTGTGGAAGGTTAGGGGCAAGAACACTTCCATATTTATAGTTTTGAGTAGTAGGCTTCCTTGTTTCCATAATGCTTCTTTCCATTTTTCTTGCCAACCTGATTGCCTTTTCCAATGAATCAGGTTCCCAAAGGTGAACCTCACATTGGATGTTATCCTTTAAAGTCCCTATGAACACAACAATCCTATGTTCCTTTGGAATATCTTTTACCCTTATATTGAATTTTTGGAAGTCCTCAGTGTGCTCCATCTTTGAACCCCTTTGTTTGAGATTTATCAATTGGCTAAAAAAAGTGTTTCTTTTTGTATCCTCATAATGTGTTGTCATTTCTTCCATAAAAATTGCCCAAGTGATAATTTGTTTATGAGAGCAAAGTCGTCGATACCATAAAAATTGATTTGGTTCCAAATATAAAGTTGCAATGTATACCTTTCGTGTGTTTTTCACATTACGGAGATCGAAATATTGCTCCATCTATAGTATCCATGTTACAGGATCCTTGCCATCAAAATTCCTCATATCGATCTTTGGAACATGGTGGATCTTTAATCCACCGTTAGAGTCTTTGAAATCATGATTAACATTTACTTTTTTCTCATCATGAGTTTTCTCTACTACCTTTTCGCCATTAGGAAGCCTTTCTTGTAGCAACTTTATCAAACCTTCCACTTCTTTCTTCAAATCTTCAATGTTGTCATTCTTCAAATCATGATTAACATTTATTTTCTTCTCATTCTGATTTTTCTCTACTAATTTTTCTCCATTAGGAATCCCTTCTTGTAGCAACTTTGTCAAACCTTCCTTCCATCCTTCCATGTCCTTCTTCCAATCATCGATGTTGTATTTCATACTATCCATCCTATCTTCCACATCTTTCTTTAAACCATCCATCTTATCTTTCCATGTTTTTCTTTAAATCATCTATCTTAGCTTCCGTTACCTTTTGTGATAGTGAAATTTGTTGCACTTGCTCTCATAATTTTGATATATCATGTTGCATTTCTTCCTCTTCTTCATTAGTCATGCTAGAGATTTCAGGTTGCTTAGTAGGTGTTTCCATTTCCTTTCTTTGGGGCATCAATTAATGATAATTATTCTACACTATGCCCTTTGAATTCCTTCAAACTAATTTTTCAAACCAAACTTATGCAAAATTTTAGAGAAACCACACACCTTTTTTCACTTTGTAGGAGCTCGATATTGAATCTAAGGTATCTATGAAATTTTGGATCTCCAAGGTCTAAAATTGCCAAATGTGGTAGCCCTCTGATTCCTCTGTCCAACGCCACCAATCTGATTGAAAATGGATTCTCCAAGAAAGCATTATGCCAAATCTCTCAAGATGGCCTAACTATACACCTTTTTAGTAGAGCAAATTTGTACGAGGTGCCACATGTCATGGTTTCAACCTTCATGCCTAAAAATAATGCAAAGAAAACTAAACTATGTCCTATTTGTGTAACTTCTGATGAAATTTCAATTTGATACTTAGAGAGAAAGTTATGATGATTTTCCCAAGGTCACCTTTTTGGGATGTAATTCGGGATCCTACAAAAACCCTAACTTCCTTGGATCATATATCCGAAAATATAGTGAGACAAGATTTGAAATTCAGACCTGAGCTTCAACAAGATTTCGGCTAAAATGGGTTTTAGTTTTAGTTTGAACCTTCATAGAAAAAAATGTATAGAAAAATGTCCACGAAGACCTGTTTGGGATGGAATTCTGGATCTTGCAAAAACCCTAACTTCCCCAGATCATATATCCGAAAATATAGCTAGAACAACTCTGAAATTTGGACCTAAGATTCATAACGATTTTGTCTCAAATGGGTTTTTATTTAGCTTCTAAAACTTCGTAGAGAAAAAGTTATAGCGAAAATTCCACGGTGACCTGTTTGGAGAAGTGAAACCCTATAATCCAAAGCTCTGATACCAAATGTTATGAAACCAACTCACAAAAAGATAGAAAAGATAGATCAACGACTTAGAAATCATCCTCTTTGAGGGGGAAACCTCCTTTAAATTACACAAATTAATAATTATTGGATGACACAAATGACAAGACCTCATTTCTATATATAGGAGTCTAAGGGGTCATAATATAATTAGAGCCGATGTAGCAATAATGATGTAAGGACACAACAATAACAATAGTGGGCTTCTATGGGGCACAATAATAAGAATATGGGGACTACATGGGAACAACAATATAATAAGGGTGTTGCACTAATAACAATAAGGGGTTACACTAGTAGTATAGGGACCTAACAATCAGATTGTGGATTGTGTTAAACCCAAGTATTGTATGCCTTGGTGGGCCTAGGAATCCTCGACCAATTAATGGTGCGATGTATGGTAAACCCTAGAGGTAGTTTCCCTTGATTAGGCACGTGAATCCTTGCTGGTGAATAGAGGGATATATGTGTTAGGTAAACGTGACTCATAATAGAGTCAAAGTTGACCAGGTTAAACAATGATGGTTTTGGGGCACATGGTATTGTGCAGCCATAGTATTCTGCCCATGGTATTATATGTAATGGAGCTTATAGAAGGCTAGAAGGACTTCATGGTAATGCAAGACTTGGAGGTGAGCGGTGAAGGCTCACTTGGTCGGATTGGCCAGGGCTTTGCCAATGCTAATGAGATCTTATTAGGTTGGGTTTTTCCCCGGATTTGGGGTTTTCTCGAATAAACATTTGTGTTTATGTGTTTATGGTTGTTTCTGGTTATTTTTATATTTATTCCTCTCAGTAATTATTTATTTTATGCAGTAGATTTCTTAACAACTAGTATCAAAGCCAGATATTGGCTTCAAAGGGATTCATTGATGCCAAGGGTTTATAGTGCCTGATGAGATCAATGCAGCCTTTTTTACAGATCTGGATCTGGAAAATAATGGTGGAACAATCGTATGCAGAAGAACCTCGAGGAGAATGTGTGGAAGATAGTGCCTCCACTGCCAAGGATCGTAGTGCATTTGCGATATTTACTAGTTTGGAACATGCGGACGAATTGTTCGGGATTCATGCAACTATTTAAAGAAGGCGTGGGTTGCATGCAGGTTAGCAGAAGAAAATTGTTCATGCGGCTTCGAGAATTGTTCACTTTCTGCCACGTGAGGCCAGTGCTGCTGGAATCTACAAGGTTCTCGTCAGGTTCGCAGTTGGAGCGGTTTGATAGTCGTTTTTGAGCAAATCAAATTGAGAGAGGATGGATCCGAATCGCAGCATCAATAAACAAAAAAATTTAATGAAGTCAAAATTATTGCATGTAAATGGGCATACTACTGTAAGACCAGATAAGGCATGTGTACCCCTCGGTGATCACCAGTAAAGTCGGGATTAGACCTAGGTGATAGGGGGGATGTCGGGTTAACAATACCCTGGGTAAAAACTCTGAGGGGGGTAAGGGCTAGAGTGAGCGAGATTGTCTCACTTAGTAGGTTTGGCTGGAGTTAGTCAAGGAACCCCAAGTCAAGTTTAAGGGGGGATATGTTAGGTAAACTTGACTCAGGATAGAGTCAAAGTTGACCAAGTTAAACAATGATGGTTTTGGGGCACATGGTATTGTGCACCCATAGTATTCTGCCCATGGTATTATATGTAATGGAGCTTATAAAAGGCTGGAAGGACTTCATTGTAATGCAAGACCTAGAGGTGAGCGGTGAAGGCTCACTTGGTCGGATTGGCTAGGGTTTTGGCCAATGCTAATGAGATCTTGTTACGTTGGGTTTTTCCCCAGATTTGGGGTTTTCCTAGATAAACATTTTTGTTTATGTGTTTATGGTTGTTGCTGCTTATTTTTATATTTATTCCTCTCAGTAATTATTTATGTTATGCAATAAATTTCTTAACAATATGGTAAATCATAGAAACTAGGAGACAAGGAAATTCCTTACAATGTAGGTGGAGAAATCTGGTAGCACCAATGCTTCTTTTGTGGCCTAGTGATCCAGAATGGATTGCGGTAAAGCCTACCTCTATTGATGAGGGTGAGGAGGTGTAGCACCAGGAATCCCTCGTTCAGTTTGGTTTTAAGTCGCATATTCATGCTTGGAATATGGAATGGGGGTGATTGGCTAAAAGAAACGTTTGGTCCAACCAACCTATGGTTGGGTGGTTCCTGGAAGTCCCAAAATTAGTTGCCTTTTGCATCATTAATATGAGGTTATTTATCCTTGTTAATTCGTGAGTATTATATTGTTTTATATGTGGATTATATGGTTTTTGTTTCCTTGGTATTTTTGTTGTTATTGTATTGGTTATGAACATGTATTATGATGGTGGCTATGTATGGCTCTCATCATGTTTTTACTTGTAAATGAATGAACATGTATCTATGGAGTAACAGATGAAATTGCAGCTAATGTGTTGAGGCATCAATGCTTCTTAACAATTTTTAGACAAGTACGAGACCCATATTCTTATTTTTTTTGTTAAGACTTGTAGCTTTCATGTTTGTGACATGCTTGAAAAAATGTTTGTCATGGCTAGTAGGGGTCCAGTCTAGTCCTTGTCAATGTTTTTGAAAATGTATCATTGTTATATTATGTAAATTCATTTTTGAAGGTTTCATTGAGTTCTAGGCAGTGATGTAGACTTTGGGCCTAAAAAAGTGGCACAAATCATGAAGTCGTAGGCACAGTTTTGGGAAAAAAATTCCCCGAAAGCTCCCTTTCACTTATAATGGTAGCTTCTAGAGCCTCCCAGATGCACCCTTTTCTATATCAAGGGAGCATCCAAGGCTTTGATGCAAAAAAACTTCATTTGTTCTTAGGAATCAGTTACTTGAGTGGTTGCTATGGCTCCTAGGAGTTCTCTTGCTGATATGAAAGGTCTATGTGGTGTGCTTTTGTCAATTCCACTTCTTTAAGGTGACTTAGGAGGTTGAACCCATTATAGTGGCATCTTGTTTCATATTTTCCCTGATTGGTTAGTTACTTGGGTAGATGTGGGATGAGGGTCTTAGAGAGTGGTATCAGAGCGGGTTGCACTCTCTTTGGGTGTTATCTGATAACACCGAGTGGTATCAGAGCGGGTTCCATTCTCTTTGAGGAATGTCTAGTTTCTATTATCTTTGGGTCATATTTGATACCACAGAGTGGGAGGGTTTTGTTCTCTTTGGGTGGTGTCTAGCTTATGGTCTTTTTGGATGGTATATGATACCAAAAGGTGGTATCAAAGCATGGTTCAAACCTCATACTAGATAGGCAGAATGTGTTTGTCATGCATGCATGTCAGTTGCATGTATGTTCTTTATTTTTTTAGACTATGTGCTTGTTGTGTATGCATGGTGGTGGTCATTTTTCCGTTGTGTCACCATATGGAAGTTAATGATGGTGTTATTGGGATGTGTTAGTCATGAATGCATGTCGGCTATATATGCATTTGTTATGCATGTCAGGGTTGATATGTTGTTATGAACACATTATTATGGCCATGGTTTCCATGCATGAGGTCGTTGTAGGAATTTTAGGTCCTCATTAAGTGGTTGTTATGTTAAGATTCTAATGTGTCAGCTGACATAGAGCATGAGATCCAAACCATCAGAGTGAGGTTGCAACACTAGACTTCGGGGTAAGAGAAGATCGTCATATAGGTTAGATGTTTGGTATGTAGGTATGTGATTCATGGTTGTTGTAAGCATTATGGTTACTTATATGTGTGTCATTCTATTATTGTTATGGTTACATATATGATAAATGCTAGGTGATCAATGTAGTCATATACACATGTGTCAGATAGTCATGAATGATGGTAACCTGTGGTTGTATACATTGTTGTTGTTCTTTTTTTTTTAGTTAACTTGATCATTATGTTATATTACACTGATGAGTATTTTATATGTTAACTTGTAGTTAGCTCGATGATTATGTTATATGTTGTTGATGAGCATGTTATATGTTAACTTATTGTTGTTATATGTTAGTTAACTTGATTGTTAGGGCTGTATCATTAATATCTTGATGTTATATGTATCATGCTAAATTGGATTGGCCTATGTAGATGGTTAGGGTTATGACATTCAGGTATGAGTAGACTTATTCGTGACATTATGTTGTACTAATTTAGACTGATTGTACATATGTGATTGTTATGCATGAACAATGCATGTTTATGAGCTTATGATGTGAACATGCTAGTTAGTGACTATTATGGATATCATGACCTTATTTATGTTTGAGTTGACATGTCATGTAGTTATATCATGCTAATCTAGATTGATTGTGCTCACAAGGTAGCCTCCCCTAAGATACATTAAGGTATGAGCTTTCTTATGTCGTCTACTTTGTGCTTGAATGTTTGATTATATCATTTATTTGGTGTTTGAGTGTTGGTGTCCATTATGTCGTCTATATGTTGTTGAATTTTTGATTAATCACATGATATGAGTATTTGTCTATAAGATTGCATTAAGAAATGATCTTGTTTTAATATTGTTTTACTCACACATATGTCTAGAGATAGTTGATATGTACTTGAGTGTAAGTAGGTGATAGTTGTAGTATTATGTCTAATTACTATGAGTTGACTATAGATGATGACATGATTGTTAGACTTGGTAAAGGTTGATTTCAAATTGATAGATATGATTGTCTTGATATTTGGAACATGTGGTTGACATGTGTGAGGAGTTATAGGGTAACATGCTTGGCACTAGTATGACAAGGTAAGGTAACTAGTATGTTGTTATGTTTACTTATGCACTGACAGTTATGTGCTTATGGCAATATGATGTAGGGGATTGCATGGTTAAAGAGATTTCCATGAAATATTAAAGAAGGCTCAGGTTGAGATTTCACTTAGAAGCATTGGAAACTCATGGGGATGGCATCATCATGTTTGTTTCTATTTTTGTGCTTTTGGTATTTGTGATTTGGTTGCACTTGATTTCATATTTGTTATGTATGGTGCAACGCCTTTCCACTTTGTTTGCGGTGTCATATTTTTGTTGATTTTCATGGCTTTCTTCTTGTTTGTTTCTTATTCTTTCCTTTTATGTTTGAGGGTATTGGGCATTGGTTTGGGAAAGAGGAAAGTTAGTGGAGCTGAGTGAGAGCTGAATGAAAACCAACAGGAAATGTAAGACTTGGATGAAGTGCATGCATGTATAAGGGCAACTAAAGGAAAGCGTATGACAATTAGTTGGATTGGTTGGGTCCATTGAGGTAAATGGGTGGTGATAAGACAATAATGAGAAAGGTAACAGAAAGGGTAAACTAAATGAATTTGAGGTTTCAGATTCCTTGGCTATGCTACAAACTGTTGTTCTCAATATTTTGCATGTTGTGCATGAATAAAGGAATTTCTCTTAACCTTGGCCTTATGATATCTAGTAATTATGTTGTGATCATGATTACTTTATGCTAATGTTTATAAGCATATATATATATATAAATATATATATATATATATATATATATATTATATATATATATATATATATAAATATATAGATATATATATGTCATGTCTAATAGGGTCATCATGGCTCATGATTGTTTTTATGCTAATTTTTATATGTATATATCTATGTCATTGTAGGATAGGGTCATGATGGTTTAATGTTAATATTTATATGTATATATATGTATGTATGTATGTTGTTGTCAGGTAGGGTCATTAGGAATAATTATTGTCGAGGAATGATTGCTTACGCATGTGAATGACATGATGAGGTTCACGGTTTATGAAGAATCAAGTGAAAGAGTAGTCTTGACAAATCTACGAGGTCAATATCATGTGGTTATGAGTTGTTATTATGTGATTATATTATGTCTACGTTATGGACATGATATACTGAGGGATACAACAGTGGAATGAAAGTAGTATGATCTACGACATGCTAGGATAAGCATGCATGGCGGAGAGACACTAGAAGAAAGGTTTCTTGGTAGACATATTGTGGATTTGGATGTGCAGTGCTACTATTGTGTATATGTTGTGAATATTGTATATTCAATGATTGTACCTATGGTGTTGAGTTCTTGTTGTATAAATGGTCTTGTGTGCATATTGCATATGTAGTTTCAAGTATAGATAGTGCTATGTGCATGTTGTATATGCAGTGTTATGTGCATATGGTGTTGCGTGCATGTTGTACATTTGGTGCTATGTACATATGGTGTGTTTTGCATGAATTTACATGTGGCATTGTGTGCATATGGTGTTGTGTACATGTTGTACATGTGGTGTTGTGTGCAGGTGGTGCTATTTACATGTCATGTGTGTGGCTCTATGTACATGTGGTGTCATGTACATTCCATGTGTGTGATGTTGTGCACATGTGGTATTGTGTACACATTATATAGGTGGTGTGATGTACATGTGGTGATATGTACATGTTGTGCAGGTGGTGTCATGTACATGTGATGTTGTGTACGTGTTGTGCATGTGGTGTTGTGTATAGGTGGTACCATGTACATGTGGTACTAGTGTACATGTCATGTGTGTGGCTCTTTGTACATGTGGTGTCATGTACATTCTGTGTGTGTGATGTTGTGTACATGTGTTATTGTGTACACTTGTATAGGTGGTGTGATGTACATGTGGTGTTGTGTACATGTTGTGCAGGTGGTGTTGTGTATAGGTGGTACTATGTACATGTTGTACATGTGGTACTAGTGTACATGTCGTACATGTTATGTTGTGTACATGTGGTACTACATATGTGCATTATGTAGTTGTGGCATCATGACATGCGTATTCGTTGTTTTGAACTATGTGTACGTATGTGTATTGTGTTGTGCATCGAGTGTAGGTGTATATGTTGTGATGTATACCAAATGTAGTGTATGTGTTGTGATGTACACTGTGTATGTGTATGTGATTGAAGATAAGCAAAGGCACTGGGTACTTTCTGGGCATGGAAACCGATCCAATGTGTGTACAAAAAAGAACAAAGGAAAAAGTAAGGATCGATGAAGGATAAGTATTTGTATTTTATTTCAGTTTTATTATGCATGTGATCTATGATTCTAGTTTATGATGGGTACATGTGATCTATGATTTTTATTATGATGGTTTTGTTTTGAGCTAATTGGATGTGATATGTTTGTACATGATGATTTGATCAAATAAATAGTTTGATTTGTTGTGATAGGAAGTAAATAGGATTGCAAGTGTACCTTATATGCGAGCTACCAATGAGGTATGATGTGAATTTATTTCAATTTATCTTAAATCTAATGGAAATTATGTGCTTGGTACAGGAAAGTATGAAATACTTGGTTGGGTGGTAAAAATTGAAAGAAAGCATTAGCAATAACAACAAAAGGAATTGAAACAGGTAGCAATATGTTCGTAAAGCACTTTAGGAGTATGGCCATTGTGGGAAACTATTACCCAATAGTGTCCATTTATTTGCATGAGTATGATATGATAGGTATGATGGTTTGAGGCAGGGATATGCCTTCGTTTTTTGACCTTCCGATGTGAGGAAACCCCGAGGGATGGACTGACCGGGATGAGGGTGCCAGTGGAACTTGGAAGGTTTGTGACTGCATCAAAGGGGGTGACAAAATCACTCGAGGAACTATTTAGAAGAGAAGGGAAGACTGATGGACGGATTTGGTTTGGTCATTAGCATTTCTAGATGAAATTAGATGCACATTGGTAATGTGCCTGAAACAATGAGCTGATAATTGTTCACTGAGAGGGAAAGTGGCACAAGATTGTAGCGTTGGACATTGGATGCAACTTCAACTTTGATATTGGATTTTGGACTTCCTAGAAGGAGGTGAATCCTAATACTACCTTTCAAGGTGGAGGTGTGAGCCTATGGATTCCCTTGTTGATTGATACGAGCATCATATCCTTTTATTTGTTGGATGAGAAAATGTTCATATGTCTATATGTGTATATGTGTATATGTGTATATCATTGTAAATATTGTATCGAGTTGGATCTATAAAGCTCCATAAACAATATGGTTATTTGTTGGTTGAAGAACATGTGTATAAGTATATGTGGTTGTTATTGTAAATACCATAATGAGTTGTGTTATAAAGTTCCAGTCAATGGTATGATTGTCATATCTTTAGCAGTGATCATTGTAAATACTGCAACGAGTTGTGTTATAAAGGTACACAGCAAATATGTTTTGTTTTCTGCAGTTTGTTGGTTTATATGTGTAATTGAACACCAAGGATGAAGTTCCCCCAAGGGGGAGGGTTTTGTAATAGCCCTGGTAAAAAATACATGTAAAAGGTTAATAAAGGAAAAATATATAAGCCCAAGGTCATGGGAAACATATTCCAAGCTAAATGGTGGGAAAAACATCCTAGTGGGTGTTCATTTCAGTTATTATGGCTAAAGGAATTTGGCAAAGGAAATGGAAAAGTATTTGGAAAGGAAAAATGGCATTTTTTGGCACATTTATTTATGAAAATAGTGGAAATTAGCATAAAAGGAAGGTGAGAGGTCACAGGTTTCATGTGAGGTGGAAAATGAAGGAAAACAATGGAAAATGAAGAAAATAGAGACATCATCGTTAAAAAGGCTTTTGAGGATTAGTTGGCAAGATTTTGCTCAGGCTTGGTCAGTGTAACCTTTTTTTAGTTCAGTTTTGGAGCTCTCTCATTATTCTCACTCTCTTTCTCTCTCACTCTTGGACACTTACATTTCTCTTGGAGCACTTTGGCATTGGATCAAGAAAGTAAAAGAAGGCAAGAGAAAGGAAGGAGAAACAAAGGAAGAGAAGGATGAAGTAGCTACAATAGGATTCTTTGCAGTTATCGATTTTCATGTGTGATTTCCTTGCTAGATTTTGCATGCATAGTATTTCATATGGTTCTTTGTTGTCATGGCATGGGTTTTTCCAGATGTGACAATATTTTCAGCCTAACCTTGCCATTTCTGAATAGCCATGGTGTGATGGGTTCTCATATTTTGGTTGAGCTAGATTGTCAAATGGATTTGAAGCTGAGTGAGGTGCATTGCTAAAAGAAAGAACACATGGCCTAGTGATCCCTAAACCAGACTTTGGATTGTGGTAAAGCCACTAGCATAGTGACCCATGAACCGGACTGTGGGTCCGGACTATGGGTTGTGTAAAGAGAGGTATTTTGTGCCTCGGTGGGCCGAGGAATCCTTTACCAGTTAATGCCAAATATACCTTAAAACCTAGAGGTGGTTTTCATTGATTAGGCCTAGGAATCCTTTCCGGCGAATGGGAAGATATGCGATAAATCCTAGAGGGTAGAGTTTCAGTTAGGGCCTAGTGATCTGGTGTGGATTGCAGTAAAGCCTAGAGACTAGGAGACGAAGAAATTCCTCACGGTGTAGGTGGAGAAATATCGTGGCACCCATGCTTGTTTTATGGCCTAGTGACCCAGTATGAATTGTGGTAAAACTTAGTTCTATTGATGAGGGTTAGGTGGTCTAGCCTTGGGAAGCCCTAGTTTCATTTGGTTTTAAGTCCCACATTCATGCTTGGAATATGGCACGGGGGTATTTCACTGAAAGAAAGATTTGGTTTAGCTAATTTATGGTCGAGTGGTTCGTGGAAGTCCCAAAATTGGTAGGCCTTTGCATCAATAATATGAGGTTATTTCTCCTTGTTAATTCATGAGTATCATACTAGTTTATATGTGGATTATATGGTTGTTGTTTCCTTGATATTTCTATTGTTATTATGCCAGTTATGAACATGTATTGTGATAGGGGCTATGTATGGCTCTCATCATGTTTCTACTTGTAAATGAATGAAAAATATATCTATGGCCAAATAGATGAAATTGCAGCTGATGTATTGAGGCATCAATGCTTCTTAGCGATTTTTAGATACGTATGAGTGTAACACCCTCCTACCACATCCACCCAAGCAACCGGCCTGTTGGGGTAAACAAGTGACGAAAGGCCACTATGATATTATTTGACCTCCTATGTCATGTTAAGGAAGTGGAATCCATGGAAACACACAATACAAACATCCAATATTAGCATTAGGACAGTCAAGAACCAACCTAACCTCTCTACAGACCAGCCCCTGGGTCACATTGACATTTTGGACTACTTGACCTTTGGACTCTCTCATATTTTGGGTGTGCTAGCGTCCAGGGACCTCTAGACACTCTCACAGGCTTTCAATCCAGTGCCTAGGGACTCTTTTTTCAGTGTTGTATTAGCGTCCCTAGGATTTGAGCCACTTTTTTAAGCCCAGAGACCACGTCACTACCAAGAATTAAATCATAGCTTCAAAATAGTGAACTAACAAGGAAATGACAATATAAACGCAAACACTTGAATGAGACCTTGACTAGAACCCTACTAGCCATGATAAGTATTTCATCAAATATATCACGAATATGTAATCTACATGTCTAAATAACAGATCTGAGCATATGGGTCTCCTACTTAGTTGAGAATCGTTAAGAAACATTGATGCCTCAACACATCAACTCCCATTTCATCCATTAGGTCAGAGATACATTGATATTTCATTTACAAGTGTAAACATGACAAGATCCATACATAGCTATTGTCATAAAACACATATATAACCAACATAATAGTAGTTGAAATACCAATGAAATCATATCCATATAAACCACATGCAATCCAATATAATACTCATAGAAAAACAAGGAGAAATAACCTCTTATTGATGATGAAAAACCCAAACCTGGGATGACACTTCCACATTCCACCCGACTGTAGAATGGTTGAGCCAAATCTCTCTTTAGCCATTCATCCCTATGCCATATTCCAAGCATGAATGTGGGATCTCATAGAACACATCAATCCAAAACCATTCAAGGCTTCCAGAGGCCATCCTCCTCAACCCATCAAATAGTGATTCCACCTCACGGTCGAGCATCACAAAACCATCATCACATTGGTCTCTATCCAATCCTTCTAGGGATTCCAGAGTGTTTTTCCCAACAAAGGCTTCCAAGACTAGTAACTCAACTCATAGATGTCGCTAGGCTTCCAGAGCATTTGTCTAACCAATGCTTCCAAGACTAGTAACTCAACCCACCAAGGGCTTGAGAGAGTTTTTCCAACCAAGGCTTCCACAACTAGTCCTGGAACAAACCATGGCTTCCAAGAACTAATAATTGAACTGAAGCTAAGGAAACATGAGAACCAACAAAAAAAAACAGGAAATAAACTCACAATCTCCATGATTATCCAGGAAATGGCAAGGATAGTCAATCCACTGCCAATCCAAGCATTCCTCCATGTCAGTGATAGATCATGACCAATAATCCACATGCATATGCCCTGCATGCCAGAAAAAGTGAGGAAACATACATGCAACTTGGTACCTGCAAGAAAATCTTGTTATAGTTGTTGATCCTAATGTCCCCTTGTGCTTTCCTACTCTTCCTTTTCCTTCTTGCTCCAAAAATCCAAGTATGCCACACCCTCCAAGAGTGCTCCAAGAAAAATCTAAGTATCCAAGAGTATGAGAGAGAGAGAATAATAAGAGAGCTCCAAAACTAAATTAACAAAAGGTTACTAACTGATACTCATAAGCCTTTTTATGAACAAGGCATCTATTTTATCTATTTTCCATTATTTTCCTTCATTTTCCTCCTCACATGAAACATGTGACCTTTCACCTACCTTTTCTCCTAATTTCCATTATTTTCATAATTAAATGTGCCAAAAATGCTAGTTTTCCTTTCCAAAGCCTTAGTCATTTCCTTTGAGAATTTCCTTAGCCATTAATCAATCACAAGTGATCCCCATCACTAGGATTTTCCCCACATTCGTCTTGGAATAAGTGTCCCATCAACCGTGGTTATTATTTTTCCTTTATTAACTTTTATTACATGGAATTTTCAACCAGGGCTATTACAGAACCCCCCCCCCCCCATTCAGGGAAGACCGTCCTCAGTGTTCAACAACACCTATAACCACAAAATTGTTGTAAGAAAAAATATATTGTTGATAAATCTTTATAAATTAGTTTGATGCAATATTTACAATGATCAACCTGCTAAGAATAAAACCAACATGAAAAGATAAAAACATGACATCATAGTGACATGAAACCCATACCGCTTATTGAAGATTTATAACATAGCTCATGGTGGTATTTACATCCATATACATATGTACATATACCAAAACTTCACCAAACATATACCAAAACATATACCAAGACATATACTAAAACACAATACCAAAACAACTTGCCAAGACTACTTTGCCTCAACCAACAAGTAAGGAAGGATACATAGCCTGCATCTGATCTTCCATCTCCCACATAGCTTCAACAAGCCCAAATTTCTTCCACTGCACTTTAACTTGCACGATTTCTTGGTTTTGGAGCATGGGCACCTTTTTCTAGAATAGACACAGAGGCTCCGATTGGAATTCTCCATTTGGTTCCACATGCAATACAAATTAGTCAATCACATGATCAATATATCTAGCATACTTCTTAAGTAATGACACATGGAAAGAATCATGGACTTTAAATATTAGAGGAAGTGCAAATCGATATGTTGCTGGCCCAATCCTCTCAATGATACTAATGGGTCCACAAAATTGTGGTGCCATCTTGACACATGATCCAATTCGTAAGGAGATCTTCTTTGGTTTGATTTGCAAGTACACCTTTTTCCCAACCTAGAACTCCTTGAACAACCTATTCTGATCTACATAGCTCTTCTGCCTATCTTGTGTTTCCTTTAGATTCTTCTTTATAACCTACATCTCTTGTTCCATGTCTACCAACATGTCTAGTCCAATCAACACCCCGTTAATTGGATAAATCCAAATGATCGGAGTACTAAAACTCTTCCCATATAATGCCTCAAATGGACTCACCCTCAAGGATTACTCATACCCATTTTTGTAAGAGAACTCTACCAGTGGAAGATACTCTTCCCACTTTCACTGTTGATGCATCACATACATCCTCAACATGTCCTCCAATATCTTGTTGACACTCTCTATTTTTTCATATGTCTGTGAATGATAAGTTGTACTAAAGGCCAACTCTATGCTAAAACCTGCAAATAACTCCTTGCAAAACTTTGAAGTGAAATGTTTATCTCTGTCTAACATAATCTTCTTTGGAACACCGTGTAGTATGACCACATATCTGATGAATAGTTGTGTTACATTGCTAGCTAAGAGTGTACACTACATTGGAATGAAATGTGAAACCTTTATCAACCTTTCCACAAAAACCATGATGAAATCATGTTGTCTCATTTTCCTCAGCAGAATCGTGATGAAGTCCATGGAAATGACCTCCCATTTCCATTATGGAATCGCAATCGGTTGTAGCAGTCCACCTAGCTGTTTACACTCTGCCTTCAAATGCTAACAATCAAAACACCTAGCCACAAACTCTTCTACATCCCTCTTCACTTTCGACCACTAATAATATATCTTCACT
This sequence comes from Pinus taeda, assembly GCA_000404065.3. Lineage (NCBI taxonomy): Eukaryota > Viridiplantae > Streptophyta > Pinopsida > Pinales > Pinaceae > Pinus > Pinus taeda. The sequence continues at coordinate 112,924 of APFE030712634.1, forward strand.
ACTGTTAGTGTCTTTCGATAACCTTGGTGATCCAAATATGGTTTAGCATGAAACTCTCTCAATATCTCCTTCTTGAGATCACTATTGTCTGACATATATCGTGTCTTTGAATCTAACCAATCTATCTATTGTAAGGCAATAGTCCACATCCTGTGCACCTGCACTTGTACTTATACTTGTACCACTACTTGTACCTATACCTGTACTATCACTTGTACCTATACTTGTACTATCACCTGTACCTATACCTGTACTATCACATGTACCCATGCCTGTACTTTGCTGGAACTTGTGAATAATCTCCATATATCTGACATTCCGCTGACTTGCCTGCAAGATCCTATCTTGTAAGTTTGTCCCATAGGAGCTCATAGATGCTAAGTGATTTACCTGTATCCACCTACTAAGAGCATATGCCACTCTATTTTATTTACCTTTGATATATCTGATCTCAAAATCAAACTCACAAATTGTAGCCAACCATTGAGTTTGCCTACCATTCAGATTCAGCTGATCAAATAGATACCACAAACCAATGTGATCACTCATCAACTTAAACCTCCTACCCAGAAGATAGTGTCTCCACATCTTCAATGCATTTATAATCCCTTCTAACTCAATATTATGTATGGGGTAGTTCTGCTCGTGCTCATTCAGTTTCTGCGACTCATAGTATACCACCTGTCCCTCCTGCATAAGGACTCCACCAAGTCCCTCCTTGCAAGAATTTGTGCATACTACAAACTCTTTTTCTAGATCTTCAATCTCTAGCACTAGTCCATGTGTCAACAACCACTTGAGATGCTCAAAAGTAGCCTCACACTCTGTCCATTCAAACTTCTTACCTTTCCTATGCAATCATGTGATAGGATAAGAAATATGTGATAATTTCCTAATGAAACTCCTATAAAATCCTACCAATCCCATGAAATATCTCACCGCATCTACATTCTTGGGAGATACCCACTCCATGATGGCACTTATCTTTTTTGGATCTACTGCAATTCTCTCCTTGGAGACAACATGTCCCAAATAGTGTACCTCACTCTGAAATAAACTACAATTGTTGAGCTTAACATACAATTGATGCTCTCTCAACAATATCAACACTATTTCTAAATTCTCGACACGATATTCCTCATTTTTAGAATATGCCAATATATCATCAATGAAAACAATAACAAAATTATCCAAATACAGATGCAATACATTATTCATCAGGCACATAAATGTAGTTGGAGAATTAGTGAAACTAAATGGAACTACAACAAACTCCTAATGCCCATACCAGGTCTGGAAAGTTGTCTTGTAATTATCCTCCTCTTTGATGTGTACCTGATGATACCTGGATCTCAAGTCAATCCTAAAGAACAATGTTTCTCCCTTCAACTGATCAAATAAGCCATCAATCCTTGGTAATAGATACATGTTCTTGATGGTCACTTTGTTCAACTACCTGTAGTCAATGCATAATCTAAGAGTTCCATATTTCTTCTTCACAAATAATACTTGTGCATCCCATGGTGATACACTTGGCCTAATGTATCCCTTGTCGAACATTTCCTTCAACTTTAACTTCAACTCTACCAACTCAGGTGTGCTCCTCCTATAAGGTGCTTTTGATGTTGGATTTTCCCCTCGCACCAACTCAATAGAAATGTCTACTTCCCTATGAGGTGGAAACTCTAAAATGTCATCAGGAAATACATCCTTGAACTATTGTAGAACAAGGTACCTTATCAAAACATCTGCATCCTCAACTTCCTTACCTTTTTCATTAGAAATGTGTATTGTAAATAACACACACCCTTTTCTGCGGTTATGCTTTGCTTGCCTAGTTGTTACCATCCTAACTGATGTGGCTTTGTTCTTACCTATAAGACTCTTGGTTCTCCATTTCCACTAACACACTCAATGGCTTTGTCATAAAAATCTACTTGGTTCTATGAAGATACAAGAAATCCACGCCCAACAACATACTATATGATCCCATTGGTAATACATTCAAATGTGTTGTAGTAGGCATAACATTCAAATCAAATGCACAAGCTCTTACCCAATGATTAACTCGCTTCTTTGTACCTGTTGCCAACTGCATTGACCAAGATTTTGCATGCAATTCCTTAATCAAACCACACTTATCCACCAAGTTAGGACTCACATAGTTATAATTAGATCCAGGGTCAATCAGAATAGAAATATCACAAAGTTGACCGTCCATCTCAATGATATATTCCTGATGATCTTCTTGTTTGTTATCCAATGTTGCATATAGATTCTGAAGCTA
>APFE030712634.1:115753-138631 GCA_000404065.3 Pinus taeda
CATCAAAATCCCCAATAGTTTGTGCCTTCTGTGCACTATATATCTGAGGTCTACCACCCTAATTCTATGGAAAATATCTCCTATGATGATCTTTGCCACAATTCCAACACTCTATAGGCTTCTAGCCTACACCTTAATTCTTCTCCTCATATCGATATCCATGTCCTCTATCTGATGCACTGAACTTCTTAAATGGTGCAACATTATATTTATTATCTATACCCTGAGGTCTTGCTCACTTTCTGTCCCATTTTCATTTATTTTTGCATTACCTTTCAAGTCTGGCTTAGTCTCAAATTTGTGCTTCAATTGTTCATATAAATTCCTTAACTTTTGAATGGCCTCATCTAATGATGTAGGCTCATCAAACTCAATCTTGTCTTTTAATGTGAGTAGTAATCCACTAATGAACCTTTGAATCTTGGCCTTTTTCTTTGTGAGGTAAGGCACATAACTTAGTAACTCTAGGAACTTGCTAGCTTACTCCTCATTTGTCATCAATCCCATCTTTAGGTCGTAGAATTATTTAGCCATACCATCAAAGTATCTCTTGGACAAATACTTCTTCTTCAATAACTGCTCAAACTCACTCCAAGTCAAGTATTCATCATCAATACATCTGACATTATTCACATCTTCCAACCAAATGTCTACTTTACCTTTAAGACTGAATGTAGATACTATGGATTTCATGTTCTCTAAATAATCATGCAACTTAAAGGACTTCCTCATGCCAAGAAACCATTCCTTTTCATCCTGTGCTTTCTTCATCTCTCCATCAAAAGTAGGTGGCTTTTCTTTCTTAAATTCATCCAACCAGTATCCCCTATCACTCCTCATGTAAGGATGATAACGATGACAATCGTAGTGCCTATCTGAATCAGAACAAGAATAATACCTGTGTCTATCGATTTTCCTATCTAAAATGTCCAAAAAGCTGCCATCTCTAACCGTGTCATCTCTACCTTACCTGTGACCACCATGCAAACTACTACCATATCCCCCATTAGTTTTTTCCTCTTTCTCATGGATGCTCTGAAGTGGTTGTTATCGCTACAAACCTGACAAACTATGAAGTATCACTGCATTTACCTCTACTAGCTTCTCTTATGCATGTATGTTTATGTCATTATATTCCTTAAAACTCATGATTTCTTCCTTTAATATTATCAGCATATCTGCCAAATTAGAAGAGTTCCCAACACCATACTGCTCTTTTGATTCATAAGAAGAGTCTTTTTACTCTACCATATTGTTATCCATTTGATATTTCTTCCTGAAAGGTATATTATATCAGCTAAACCAAATTAAAATAAACCAACATACCTTAGTATAGCTTGGTGATGATACATTGTCTGCATGAGAAACAAATTAACATGATACATGTATAACATAATCATGACAACATATAGAAACATAACAATTAAGTATATGGCCATGCAACCATCATTCTAGCTAGGGTCTAGTAATCAATGCATGACCTTAACAACAACTCATACCACAAACTCATGCATGACAACAACCACTACATCATTCTACACTTGACCACATGGAAACATTAACATGAATAAGCAATGTGTAACCAAACATACACATGTATAAACACATATGATCAAGAATGGATAGACGATACTTGAAACCAAAACTACAAGAATGATACATGCAACCAATCATACAAGAATGAAACCAAGTGACATATAACAACATGTAAGGGACATATAACAATATGTAACCAGTCATGCACTCACAACGATGCACTCCACAATAACAACATCAACTTCCACATGACAACATCACTACAACCATGATCTTGATGGTAACTTTGTTCAACTACCTGTAGTCAATGCATAATCTAAGAGTTCCATATTTCTTCTTCACAAATAATACTTGTGCATCCCATGGTGATACACTTGGCCTAATGTATCCCTTGTCGAACATTTCCTTCAACTTTAGCTTCAACTCTACCAACTCAGGTGTGCTCCTCCTATAAGGTGCTTTTGATGTTGGATTTTCCCCTCGCACCAACTCATTAGAAATGTCTACTTCCCTATGAGGTGGAAACTCTAAAATGTCATCAGGAAATACATCCTTGAACTATTGTACAATGAGGTACCTTACCAAAACATCTGCATCCTCAACTTCCTTACCTTTTTCAATAGAAATGTGTATTGTAAATAACACACACCCTTTTCTGCGGTTGTGCTTTGCTTACCTAGTTGTTACCATCCTAACTGATGTGGCTTTGTTCTTACCTATAAGACTCTTGGTTCTCCATTGCCATCAACACACTCAATGGCTTTGTCATAAAAATCCACTTGGTTCTATGAAGATACAAGAAATCCACGCCCAACAACATACTATATGATCCCATTGGTAATACATTCAAATGTGTTGTAGTAGGCATAACATTCAAATCAAATGCACAAGCTCTTACCCAATGATTAACTCGCTTCTTTGTACCTGTTACGAACTGCACTGACCAAGATTTTGCATGCAATTCCTTAATCAAACCACACTTATCCACCAAGTCAGGACTCACATAGTTATAATTAGATCCAGGGTCAATCAAAATAGAAATATCACAAAGCTGACCGTCCATCTCAATGATATATGCCTGATGATCTTCTTTTTTGTTATCCAATGTTGCATAGATACGAGGAATGCTCCCATCAAAATCCCCAATAGATTGTGCCTTCTGTGCACTATATATCTGAGGTCTACCGCCCTGATTCTATGGAAAATCTCTCCTATGATGATCTTTTCCACAATTCCGACACTCTATAGGCTTCTAGCCTACACCTTAATTCTTCTCCTCATATCGATATCCATGTCCTCTATCTGATGCACTGAACTTCTTAGATGGTGCAACATTATATTTATTATCTATACCCTGAGGTCTTGCTCACTTTATGTCCCATTTTCCTTTATTTTTGCATTACCTTTCATGTCTGGCTTAGTCTCAGATTTGTGCTTCAATCGTTCATATAAATTCCTTAGCTTTTGAATGGCCTCATCTAATGATGTAGGCTCATCAAACTCAATCCTGTCTTTTAATGTGACTAGTAATCCACTAATGAACCTTTGAATCTTGGTCTTTTTCTTTGTGAGGTAAGGCACATACCTTAGTAACTCTAAGAACTTGCTAGCGTACTCCTCATCTGTCATCAATCCCATCTTTAGGTCATAGAATTATTTAGCCATACCATCAAAGTATCTCTTGGACAAATACTTCTTCTTCAATAACTGCTCAAACTCACTCCAAGTCAAGTATTCATCATCAATACATCTGAGATTCTTCACGTCTTCCAACCAAATGTCTACTTTACCTTTAATACTGAATGTAGATACTATGGATTTCAGGTTATCTAAATAATCATGCAACTGATAGGATTTCCTCATGCCAAGAAACCATGCCTTTTCATCCTGTGCTTTCTTCATCTCTCCATCAAAAGTATGTGGCTTTTCTTTCTTAAATTCATCCAACAAGTATCCCCTACCACTCCTCATGTAAGTATGATAACGATGACAATCGTAGTGCCTCTCTGAATTAGAACTAGAATAATACTTGTGTCTATCCCTTTTCCTATCCAAAATGTCCAAAAAGCTGCCATCTCTAACCGTGTCATCTCTACCTTACCTGTGACCACCATGCGAACTACTACCATATGCCCCATTAGTTTTTTCCTCTTTCTCATGGATGCTCTGAAGTGGTTGTTATCGCTACAAATCTGACAAACTATGAAGTATCACTGCATTTACCTCTACTAGCTTCTCTTATGCATGTATGTTTATGTCATTATATTCCTCAAAACTCCTAATTTCTTCCTTTAATATTATCAGCATATCTACCAAATTAGAAGAGTTCCCAACACCATACTGCTCTTTTGATTCATAAGGAGAGTCTTTTTACTCTACCATCTTGCTATCCATTTGATATTTCTTCCTGAAAGGTATATTATATCAGCTAAACCAAATTAAAATAAACCAACATACCTTAGTATAGCTTGGTGATGATACATTGTCTGCATAACAAACAAATCAAAATGATACATGTATAACATAATCATGACAGCATATAGAAACATAACAATTAAGTATATGGCCATGCAACCATCATTCTAGCTAGGATCTAGTAATCAATGCATGACCTTAACAACAACTCATACCACGAACTCATGCATGACAACAACCACTACATCATTCTACACTTGACCACATGGAAACATTAACATGAATAAGCAATGTGTAACCAAACATACACATACATAAACACATATGATCAAGCATGGATAGATGATACTTGAAACCAAAACTACAAGAATGATACATGCAACCAATCATACAAGAATGAAACCAAGTGACATATAACAACATGTAAGGGACATATAACAATATGTAACCAGTCATGCACTCACAACGATGCACTCCACACTAACAACATCAACTTCCACATGACAACATCACTACAACCATGATCAACATTATGCAAATGCAACAATCACATGGAATGAAATTGTAAGAGACACAAATATAACTGACATGCATGCATGACCAACACACAACCCATCCAGTCTAATGGGTGAACCATGATATGATACCACTCTGTAACACCCTCCTACCACATCTACCCAAGGGTCAGGGTAAACATGCGATGAGATGCAACTATGATATGATTTGACCTCCTAAGTCACGTTAAGGAAGTGGAACCAAAAAAAACACACCATACAGGCATCCAACATGAGCATTAGGACCCTCAAGAACCAACCCAACCTTTCTACCAACCAGCCCATGGGTCCTACTAACATTTTGGACTACTTTACTCTCGACACTCTCATGCTATGAGCATGCCATCATCCATGGACCTTTGGGTACTCTCATAGGCATGTAAGCCAGTGTCCAGGGACTCTTTTTATTAGTGATGTGAAATGTGTCCCCGAGATTTGAGCCACTTTTTCAAGCCCAGAGCCCAAGTCACTACCCAGAATTGAATCATAGCTTCATAACAGTAAAATAATAGCGAAATGACAGTATAAATGCAATCACTTGAATGAGACCTTGACTGGAACCTTACTAGCATGATAGGCATTTTGTCAATTATATCACGAATATGTAATATACAGGTGTAAATAACATATCTAAGCATAGGGGTATCATATTTAGCTAAGAATCGCTAAGAAACATTGATGCCTCAACACATCAACTACCATTTTATCTATTAGGTCATCGATACATTGATCACTCATTTACAAGTAAAAACATGATGAGAGCCATACATGGCTACTATCATAAAACACATATATATAACCATCATAATAGCAATAGAAATACCAATGAAATCAAATCCATATAAACCACATATAATCCAGTATAATACTCATAGAAATACAAGGTGAAATAACCTCATATTGATGATGCAAAATCCAAACTTGGGATGGGACTTCAATGTTCCACCTGACCATAGAATGGTTGAGCCAAATCTCTCTTCAGTCATTCACCCTTGTGCCATATTCCAAGCATGAATGTGGGATCTCAGAGAACACATCAATCCAAAACCATCCAGGGCTTCTAGAGGCCATCCCCCTCAACCCATCAAATAGTGATTCCACCTCACGGTCGAACATCAAAACCATCATCATATTGGTCTCTATCCAAGCCTTCGAGGGCTTCCATAGAATTTGTTCCAACCAAGGCTTCCACGACTAGTAACTCAACCCACAACTATCACCAAGCTTCCAAAGTGTTTGTCCAACAAAGGCTTCCAGGAATAGTAACTCAACCACCAAGAGATTATAGATTGTTTGTCAAACCAAGGTTTCCATGAATAGTAACTCAACCCAAGTTGTTATAGGGCTTCTAGGGAGTTTGTCCAATCAGGGCTTCCAGGAAGTAATAACTCAACCCAAGCTAGGGAAACATGAGAATCGACCAAAATAAAACAAGGAAATAAACCCCCAATATCCATGGTTATCTAGGAAATAGCAAGGCTAGGAATTCCACTGCCAATCTAGAAAATACTCCTTTCCGGTGACAGATCATGAACAATAGTCCACATGCATATGCCATGCATTCCAATTCTTGTGAGGAAACATACATGAAACTCAGCACCTGCAAGAAAATCACATTGTATTTGTTGATTCCAATGTCCTCTTACACTTTCCTTCTCTTCCTTTGCCTTCTTGCTCCAAAAATCCAAGTATTCCACACCTTCCAAGAGTGCTCCAAGAAAACTCTAAGTATCCAAGAGTATGAGAGAGAGAGATAAATGAGAGAGCTCCAAAATTGAACTGAAAAAAGGTTTCTGATTGATCCTCATAAGCCTTTTTATGAATGAGGCCTATATTTTCTCCATCTTCCATTATTTTCCTTTATTTTCCTCCTCACATGCAACCTCTAACATTTCACCTCCGTTTTCTCCTAATTTCCATTATTTTCATAACTAAATGTGCCAAAAATGTCATTTTTCCTTTCCAAAGCCTTAGTCATTCCCTTTTCCAATTTCCTTAGTCGTTAATCAATCGCAAGTGATACCCATCACTAGGATTTTGCCCAACATCCATCTTGGAATAAGTGTCCCATCAACCGTGGTTATTATTTTTCCTTTATTAACTTTTATTACAAGGAATTTTCACCAGGGTTGTTACAATGAGACCCCTATGCTCAATTTTGTCGTTAAGAACTATAGCTTTCATGTTTGTGACATGTTTGATGGAATGCCTATCATGCCTAGTAGGGCTCCAGTCTAGTCCTTGTCAATTTATTTGCAAATGTATCATTGTTCTATTGTGTAAATTCATTTCTAAAGGCTTCATTGAGTTTTGGGTAGTTACCTAGGCTTCGGGATTGAAAAACTGGCACAAATATCAAAGTCGTACGTACAAAACTAGGAAAAAAAGTCCTAGGAAGCTCCCTTTCCCTTGTTGTGGTAGCTTTTGGAACTTCCTAGACACACCCGAGTGTTCCAGGATTTAATGCACTAAGACTTCAGTTGGTCTCAAGGGTTGGTTACCTGAGTGGTTGGGATGCCTCTTGGGAGTTTTGTTCATGATGTGGAAGGTATGTGTGGTGTGTTCCTGTCGATTCCACTTCCTTAAGGTGACTTAGGAGGTTGAATACCATTATAGTGGTCTCTCATCACATATTTACCCCGATTGGCTAGTTCCTTTGGTAGATGTGGGATGAGGGTGTTACATGGCTCATGTATTACATAATTGAAACTAGATCAATGGAAAAATTGCAAGTCCTCAGATAATTATACATGAAGATTCAAAATAAGAGCCAAAGATACAACATGTTTGATCGAAATGCCTTTATAGTTTAGCCTATCATATAGGATAGTCATAAAAGCAAGAAAACCAAAGTGGGAACTAGAGAAAAGCACTAAGGCATTCTAATGGAGATGAGTTAGAGGGAATCACTTCCGCAAGAATTTTGTGCATGATCGAAGAGCTTCTAGGCTTAAGTGCAAAGCCATGTTCATTTTCAATTCTTTGGAGATTCTTGTCCATAGGCTTTACCAAAAGCTACATCTCATCCAACACAAAGGGAACTTCCTCCTTAGCATTACTGCAATTCAAAAAATCTCATCCCAACAATGTCTCCATATGCTAGTACAAACAAATTAGTTTCATATACTAGTTATATCTTCTATGGGTATGACCAGTGTTAGGGACCTAGACCACCACTCCCCCTCCAATTTCTATATAAGAAAAACATTTTCTTCCTCAACAATATCTCTTTTAGCCTTGTCGAGTTGAGTTTGAGTAGTAGGTGGTATGCAAGAGTGAATAATATTAGCAAAGCATTTACCTCTGTAGCATGCCAAAGAGATTCCCTGTAAATCATAATAGGTATCATCCTTGTGACATCAGGCCCATTGTCATGGCGTGGAAAGCACATAGAAGGGGCAGTGAGAGTGCAAACAAGAGAGTGCAACAAGGCTAACAATTCAAGTGAGGGAGAGGTTGAACAAATCCAAAGGAACTAAATGCAAGCAACAAAAAAAATTGAAAGGGAACTTTAAGAAGGAATGAGAACAAGATAGGAAGGAAGGAAGGGTGACAATATGAGCAAGGGAGGCACTGAATAAGATATGAAATTTGTAAGTGACTTTGCCTAATGATCTTCTCCTCCTTTTATAGTCTTAGGCCTTGCTCAATACCATGGTCCAAAACCACTTAGAATCAATACCTTGGACCAAATTCCTGCGGTCAACACTTCAGACAAGATACCTTGGACCAATACCATGGATCAGAATACCATCGTCTAAATACCATGGAGGAAAAACAAGTTTTCCAATAGGTATGCTACTTTCCTTTTGTGAAAGTGCGTGTGTATGCTCATAGGTGCCTTTTGGTCTACGAACCCACGTGTACATGCAACTTGGTCAATGGGAACCTGCACACAGATTTTTGTGCTATGACACAGGTGTTATCCTTGATGGAAACTCTCACAGATGACAGATCACAGTTCAGGAGCACAGAATGAAGAAAGAAATGTATATGCAGGTTCCCATTGACCAAGCCGCATGTACACGTGGGTTTGCGGACCAAAAGGCATGTATGAGCATAGACACGCACTGTCATGAAAGGAAAGGCACGTACATGTTGGAAAATTTGTTTTTGGTCCATGGTATTTGGACCATGGTATTGTGATCCATGGTATTGGTCCAAGGTATCTTGTCTGAAGTGTTGACCCCAAGTATTTGGTCCAAGGTATTGATTCTAAGTGGTTTTGGAAAATGGTATTTAGCAAGGCCTAAGACTATAAAAGGAGGAAAGGATCATTAAGAAAAGTCACTTATGAATTTCATATCTAATGAAGAGAAAGATCTAGATTACAGGTTATTGGGTTATGGTGCACAGCTGGATCTGAATCAAGGATGAACCTGAGCACTTGATGAAGGATAAGCTCTCTTGATGGGTCAAGATCTTAAGGCTTGAAGAGAAGTATCTTTGTGTGGTTTCGATCTTTTATCTTAATAATTGGCGCATGTCATAATCTGTAAATATGATGATCTAGGTATATCTGATGTCTGAATAATTGTAAAGGTTAAATCATCATTTACATATCTGTACACAGGTTCCTTATAGCAAAGGTGCATATACACGCTGGTTCGACATTTCAAAAGTGCATATACGCAGGTTTGCCTTGATACAAATGCGTATGCATGCAAGCTTGTCACATTGAAGTAGCGTACATCTCATAAAATATGATTTAGCTACTTCTGATTGCTATTGTAGTGTTTTGGGTTCTGGCTTGGGTTCTGTTTACTGTTACTGTATTTTGGTTACAACATTCAGAGAAGTGATTATTTGATTCAGGTTTTTTTTGGTTGGTGCAAAGGAGATTGATTGATGGAGATATATTAGACGTTTGATTGATGTTATTAATGGATCTAGTCTGAAATTTTATGAAACGTGGTCCTTGGAAGAAAAGAGAAGGTTGTATCCTTCTGTAGGTCAGCACCTACGTACTAGTACATCAGCTAATATAAGAGCTAGGGGGTTGTAGCTCCCTTCCAAGAGAAGCTGGAGAACGAGAGAAGGCTATAGCCTTCTGCAGGTAGAAGCCTGCATACTGGTATAAGACCGCGCCAATACAAAATATTGTAAAAAGAAGTTTCTTATTAAAAGAAAGATAGAGATGATTGCAGTAGGTGTTTTTCGCCCACGTTGAGTTTCCACCTTATATCTTATGTTCATGTGTGTGAATATCTGTTCTGTATTCACTGCTCCTGGTTACTGTTTATATGCTTCTGATGCACATATTAAAGATCAACTTATGAAGAATTAACTAAATTATAATATTATAGGGTATACGCTAGTTGCCTTATATAAAGTTGCATATACATGCAAGTTTCATTAACTGAAGTAGCATATATGAATCAAAATATGGAAATGAAATATTATTGACTTGCTAATACTGATTCACCCCCCCTATCTGTATTATTTCCAACAATTGGTATCAGAGTAGGTCCTTTAGAAGAAGCTTGATCACTTGAAGGAAGATCTATCATCATGAGTACCTACGAAAGAGAGGGATCCATTAGACCACAATTCTTTGATGGGAGAAACTTCGTCTATTGGAAGGTAAGAACCACAACCTATATTCGATCTCTTAGAACAGTTGTTTGGGAAATCGTGGAAGGAGGATACACATTTCCATGAGCAATTCCTATAGGTACGGTAGGTAAAAAGCAATATGAAACAAATGCCAAAGTTGTTAATACATTATTGGGGAGTCTATCACAATCAGAGTTTGTCAAGATTATGCAGATCAAAACCACCAAAGAACTATGGGACAAGATCGTTCTAAGCTATGAAGGAGACGATCAGGTAAAACGTGCAAAACTACAATCTCTCAGAATTCAATATGAAACTCTCAAAATGCACAATGATTAAGGTATAGCTAATTACTTCTTACGTATAGATGAGATTGTTAATCACATGAAAAACTTGGGTGAAGAGATAAAATAACTTATTGTAGTTAAAAAGGTTTTAAAATCCTTGTCTTCTAAGTTTGAATCAAAAGTTTCTGCCATAGAGGAAAAGCAAAATCTTCAGAGTATTACTATGACACAGTTGCACAGAATCCTAATTGCTTTCAAAATGAGAAAAGAGGGTCCATCAGATATGAGAGAAGCCACATTCAAAGCTTCAGGAAGAGAATAACTCAATGAATCAGGACATATTTCAGAAGGAGAGGAAGAAGCAAACTTTGTCAAGAACCTTCAACAGGGTTCTGGAAGATTCAAATGTAAGCTACCTTTCAAATGATTTGCTTGTGGAAGAATTGGTCATTATGTAGCTAAATGTCCTCATAAAGATAAGTTTGATAAAGGTAAGGAATTAGAAAAATGGAATAGAAAACAAAATGTAAGTAAGAAGAGCTATTATACGCATGAAGATAGCGATGGTTTATCAAATAGTGATGAATATGAATGTGGTAATGACTATAGACATCTAATGGATTTTGAAGATGATGATTTCTTGGATGCTTTAGATGAAGATGGTCTTTATGAAATAATTTCTAAACTGAAATTTTTTTTAGAAGAAAAGAATATTATTATAGATACTCTGACATTCCAACTTGCTGAAAGGGAAAAACACAATGAAAAATTAGAATGTGAGATTGTGGGTCTAATAGAAGATATTGAGAAAACAAAAGCTCTCAATCTTAGATTTGCTAAAGGATCATAAACTTTAGATGAAATTATCAAAGTGCAACATTCTCCTGTGATAAAGATAGGTCTTAGATATACTGAAGAAGCATTTAAAGCACAGAAGCCATCAACCTCTAAAAGCTATCTTGATGCAACAAGGAGAAGTGAACAGTTTGATAATCATCAAAAAAGGCGTAAAGCAGATCACCAGGTAAATTGGGTTCAATATACTTCAAGGATGAACAGGAGCTACAACCAACCTCAGGTAAATCATACTGAATTTTCTTCAAGAATGAATGCCAATGGAAACTACAAACACCAGGTTAGTAGGTTCGATAATCGCATGAATTTCTTTAATGGCCAATGTTTTTCATGTCATAACTTTGGACACAAAGCTGCTCAATGTGTTGCTTACAAGACCATCATGGCTAGAGAAGTAAAAAATCAAAGGAATGTGATTGGGATCATGAAAAGGACCTACAGTAACATTTCTGCTCTTGAAAATGAAATAGAATGCTTTATCTATAACAATTTCGGTCATGAAGATTCTGAATGCAGGAGTAAATTTTGGTAAACATCTCAAAAGAAGCCAACTTCATTAGGTCCCAAAACATGGAGAAAGAAAGAACCACAAACAGAAATATGTGGTATAGCCTTGTATGCAGAAGGACAAGAAAATTAGTGGTACATCAACAGTGGTTGCTCAAAACACATGACAGGTGATAAAGAAAAATTCCAGTCATATAATTCCTTAAAAAGGAAAAGAAGGTCTCATTTGGAAATGACACTCCTGAAGTCATAAAAGGTAAAGGCTCGGTTCTCTTAAAAGAAAAGGTTAAAGATGGGAATGTTATGTATGTTGATCGTCTAAAGCATAATCTATTGAGTGTCAGTCAAATGTGTCATCAAGGAAATGAGATAGTATTTCAATCAAATGGATGTGTTGTTCGTGAGCTTGATACAGGAGAAACAATGATAAAAGGTATAAGAACTCCAAATAACCTATACATACTCAAGGGAGGATAGCAACAATGCTACCTAAGAAAAAATTATGAACATTGGCTATGGCACAGAAGATTAGGGCATCTAAGCTTCCCTCAAATAAGAAAAGCATGCAGATACAAGGTTGTTCGTGATCTTCCAGATATTAGCATTCCAAAAAATACAATATGAAAATCATGTCAATTTGGTAAGAATACCAGAGCTCATTTCCCTGAGAAGGAAGGATCAGCTAGTAAGCCTCTTGAACTCGTTCATACTGATTTATGTGGTGCATCAAGGAAAAAGTCATCTCGTGGAGAAGAATACTTTATATTGTTCATTGACGACTTTTCCAGAATGTGTTGGATAGGACTTCTAAAGCATAAAGACAAAGCATTTGAAAAGTTCAAAGCCTTGGTTGAAAATGAATCAGATTGCAAAATCAAATGCATCAGGTCTAATCGAGGAGGGGAACTTACCTCAAATGAATTCTTCAACTTTTGTGAAGAACATGGAATAAAAAGGGAATTCTCTACCGCAAGGACTTCTCACCAAAATGGAGTGGTAGAAAGGATGAATAGAACTGTTCAACAAATGGGTCGTGCCATGCTAGATGAGTTTGGAACTCCTGCAACCTTTTGGGGTGAAGCTGCATTTACTGTCATCACTATTCTCAACAAAACAAATGTTTGGGTAAAAAACACTCAAACTCCACATGAACTTTGGTGTGGTAAGACTCCTACAATGAAATAATTCAAAGTTTTTGGAAGCAAATGTTACATCAAAAGGACTCATGAAAAACTTGGAAAGTTTGAACCTAAAGCAGATGAAGGCATTCTCCTTGGTTTCTCTTCCCGAAGTAAAGAATATAAGTGTTATAATAAAAGAGTAGGGAAAATTGTTTAAAGTATTGATGTTGTGGTTGATGAAGTAGGCCAAAATCCAAAACAGGTAAAAATTGAAGATTATGAAGAAGATGAGGATTATCCTTCCACAACAAATCAAACTAATTCTGAAGAAGAAACCAATGAAGCACCAAAAGAACAGATAATGGTAGAAGAGAAGACTCCATCCAGATATGTTTAGAAAAATCATCCAAAGACTCAAATTTTGGGACAGAAAGAGGCAGGTGTGTAGACAAGAAGAACTATTATAGAAGCTTCAATCTATCTACCGTTTCTTTTCACCATCAAACCTCAAAATGTACATGAAGCATGCAAAGATGAATGTTGGGTCAAGGCCATGAATGAAGAGCTTGAGCAAATTGAAAAGAACAATACTTGGGAATTAGTTCCTAGACTTCATGATAAGAATATCATAGGAACCAAATGGATATTCAAAAACAAGATGAATGGAAATGGGGAAGTTATTAGAAACAAGGCTAGACTTGTTTGTAAAGGATATGCTCAACAAGAAGTTATAGATTTTGAAGAAACTTTTGCACCTGTTGCTAGACTTGAAGCCATAAAAATGTTCCTTGTTATTTCTAGCTTTTAGAACTTCAAAGTATACCAAATGAATGTAAAATCTATCTTTCTTAATGGAGAATTAGAATAAGAAGTATATCTTGAGCAACCAGATGGATTCATCCTTGGAAATGATCCAAAACTAGTATGCAGACTCATAAAGGCTCTCTATGGTCTAGAACAAGCTCCAAGGGCCAGGTATTACCGTCTTGAAAAGTACCTCCATCGACAAGGCTTTTCTAAAGGATCAGCTGATAGCAATTTATATACAAATATTGATAATGATAAATTGCTAATACTTGTTGTGTATGTTGATGATATCATTTTTGGTAGCAATGAAGAAGCCATGAGTTAAAACTTTGCTTTGGTAATGCAGAAAGAATTTGAAATGTCCCTTCTTGGTAAGCTCACATATTTTCTTGGTTTACAAGTTCAACAAAATAAAGATGGTATTTTTCTATCACAAATCAAGCACATCAAGCAGATATTGAAAAAATATGGCATGGAAGATTCTAAACCAGTATGTACCCCTATGGTAACAGGATGCAGTCTCAGCTCAAATGATGAATTAGCAGCAGTACATCAACCTACCTACAGATCCATGATTGGCAGACTGCTTTATCTAACAAGTACCCAACTAGACATCATGCATGCAGTGGGAATAGTCAGAAGATTCCAAGCAAATCAAAAGGAATCACACCTTCAGGCAGTTAAAAGGATTTTCAAATATCTTCAAGGAACTCATAATTTTGGTTTATGGTATCCTAGGGATAGAGATATTACACTTCATGCATGTACAGATGCGGATTGGGCAAGAAGCATGGATGATAGAAAAAGCATTAGTGGTGGTGCATTTTATATGGGTTCCAAATTAGTATCTTGGTTCAGCAAGAAACAAAGTTCAATTGCATTATCTACAACTAAAGCAGAACATGTGGTTGTTGCATATTGTTGCACACAACTCCTTTGGATGATGCAAACATTGCAAGACATTCAGGTCACACGTACTCCACCCATCTCCATTCTATGTGATAATACAAGTGCAATCAATATTTCAAAGAATCTAGTCATGCATTCCAAGACAAAGCACATACCTATCCAATATCATTTTCTCCATGAACAAGTGCTGGAACAAAAGGTCAAATTGGAGAATGTTCCCTCCAAAGAACATGTTGCTAATATATTCACCAAACCACTGCCCAAAGAGACATTTGAATATCTCAGGCAGAAGCTAGGAGTAGTTGATGCATCATCTTGCTGTTGAAACTTATCTGTTTCAGAGAAAAATGGTTGTACGCAAGTTTCATGAGGCATATCCAAATACATATGTCATTTTTTGTGGATACAGTCACGTATATGATGATTTAAAGAAAAATAGTGGGCCAGTCTCAAGATGAAAAGGGTCTGATATGGGTCTGATAGTGATCATCTGGCACAGGTTCAGGGGGAGCATATACTTATAATAATGCATTGTTGGCATTATCTTAGAAGATCTTGGTACAAATTCACAATTGTTTTGTTTCAAGTGGAACAGGTTCAAGGGGAGATCATGGTTGCTATTCTGATGGTGATTGACAGATGCTACTGATGATAATTGTTTATGACTATCATGGTCTTGTTTTATATATTTGGTCTCTATGTATTCTATATTTTTTATTATCGAGGTCATGTAATGACCTATTTTTCCCCACTATGCATGGGATAGATGATGTAATATTCTTATTCTATCATGTATAAACATTTGGTATGTCCCCACATGGTTGGGAGATGGATGTATGTATGAGTCTTTGGTGATAGGAAAGTCATTTATGATGTATAGAGTCATTTTCTTCTTGTAGAACATCTTTTTGCATACCTTGCTTACAGTTAGGGGGAGCATGGACAACACACTTCAGCATATCAGAGAATTCAGCATGTAGTCAGGGGGAGCATAACCCTTTGCCCTTAATGACAAAGGGGGAGAGTGACTTGGGGTTGCCATCAAGTCCAAAGGGGGAGATTGTTGGCATTATGACATAGATATGGTGCTATGATACAGGTGTTGTCCTTGATGGCAACTCTCACAAATGACAGATCACAATTCAGGCTCACAGAATGAAGAAAGAAAGGTATACGCAGGTTCCCATTGGTCAAGCCATGTGTACATGCGGGTTCACAGACCAAAAAGCACGTATGAGCGTACACATGCACTTTCACAAAAGGAAAGGCATGAATATGTTGGAAAAATTATTTTTTGTCCGTGGTATTTGGACCATGGTATTGTGATCCATGGTATTGATCTGATGTATCTTGTCTGAAGTGTTGACCCCAAGTATTTGGTCCAAGGTATTGATTCTAAGTGGTTTCTGACCATGGTATTTAGCAAGGCCTAAGACTATAAAAGGAGGAGAAGATCATTAAGCAAAGTCACTTTTGATTTGCATATATAATGAAGAGTAAGATCTAGATTATAGGTTATTGGGTTATGGTGCACAACTGGATTTGAATCAAGGATGAACCTGAGCGCTTGATGAAGGATAAGTTCTATTGATGGGTCAAGATCTTAAGGCGTGAAGAGAAGTATCTTTGTGTGGTTTTAATCTTTTATCTTAATAATTGGTGCATATCGTAATCTGTAAATATGATGATGTGGGTATATCTGATGTCTGAATAATTGTAAAGGTTAAATCATCATTTATATATCTGTATGCAAGTTCCTTATAGTAAAGGTGCATATACACACTGATTCAGAATTTCAAAAGTGCGTATATGTAGGTTTGCCTTGATACAAATGCGTATGCACGCAGGTTCATCACATTGAAGTAAAAAACATATCATAAAATATGCTTTAGCTACTTTTGATTGTTGTTGCAGTGTTCTGGGTTCTGGCTTGGGTTCTGGTTACTGTTACTGCATTCTGGTTACAGCATTCATAGAAGTGATTATTTGATTCAGTTTTTTTTTGGTTGGTGCAAAGGATATTGGTTGATGTAGATATATTTGATGTTTGATTGATGTTATTGATGGATCCATTCTGAAAATTTATGAAATGTGGTCCCTGGAAGAAAAGAGAAGGTTGTAGCCTTCTGTAGGTCAGCTCCTACGTACTAGTATATCAACTAGTACAAGAGCTAGGGGGTTGTAGCTCCCTTCCAGGAGAAGCTGGAGAATGAGAGAAGGTTGTAGCCTTCTGCAGGTAGAAGCCTGCGTACTGGTATAAGACTGCACTAGTACAAAATATTGTAAAAAGAAGTTTCTTATTAAAAGAAAGATAAAGACGATTGGAGCAAGTGGTTTTCACCCACATTGGGTTTCCACCTTATATCTTGTGTTATGTGTGCGACTGTCTGTTATGTTTTTATTGCTCTTGGTTACTGTATATATGCTTCTGATGCACAGATTAAAGATCATCTTATGAAGAATTAACTAAATTATAATTTTACAGGGTATACACTAGTTGCCTTGTATATAGTTGCATATACATGCAAGTTTCAATAACTGAAGTAGCGTAAATGAATCATAATATGGAAATGAAATACTATTGACTTGTTAATATTGATTCACTACCCCTCCCTCCCCCCCTATCCCCCTCTCAGTATTATTCCCAATAGGAGAGGTTGAACAAATCCAAAGAAACTGAATGCAAACAACAAAAAATTTTTTAAGGGAACTTCGAGAAGGAATGAGAACAAGATAGGAAGGAAGGAAGGGCGACAACATGAGAAAGAGAGGCACTAAATAAAGCCTAGGAAACTATATACATCTAAAAAACAAACTTGAAATGGAATACTAAGCCAAATAGCCAAAGGGGGAGGGTAACAAAAGAAATAGCTCCAACATAATATCCTAGAGGTCACACTCTTGATTTTATCCATTCTAGCCAGGAAAACATCACATAGCATAATGGACACTAAATAAATGGACTAAGAATAATCATGAATATTTGTGGGTTGGAGGTGTGAATTAAAATGATATCATGACAAAACGAGGATAGGACTAGAGACAACATACAACCATAATTTCAAGTGATTGAACTCATTGCCACTTACTGGAGTTAAACATTCATGGGATGGGTTTCCTCAAATGTCCCTGGCATGAATGTTAGGATAGATGGCCAACATGCCACCTTCCACGAGTCACCTCCCATACCATCCCACATGGAGAATATATATACATTATTAAATACTAAGAGAAAAAGTAATTGAAAGTAAAAAAATCCTTAAGTTTATCATTTCTTTCAATTTCCCAATATGAAGAAGATATGAAGATGACATATGGTATTGAGAAAACTATTATAACAAAAATAATATTTCAATGCTCTCTCTCTCTCTTATGGTTAAAAGAGGGCTTATATACATCCTAATTATAAATCTATAATGTATAAAGGGAGATCTAAATTTGAGGAATGGTTTGCGTTTTCTAGAGCTAGTAGGAAGGCAATGTGTAATTATTTATGTGCTCAAAGATAAATTAATAAAAATGAATATAAGCATTTGATTAGTTTTAATCAAAATTATTATAAAACATCAATAATCTCCTTCTTATGGTGATCCCTCCATTATTGATATTACAACCCATTCAAAAAGGACACGTGGTAAAAATATTTCACCCCCACTCTCAGTGATAAATAAAATATTTAGATGCTAATATGAAGTAAGATAATTTTATATGAACTTTAGAAAGAAAAAAGAAAATGAAAACTGAAACAAAAATCTTATATTCTCACTTTTAGTATGAGAGGAAGATGTATAATTGTGATATTTTTAAAATTATATCAATATAAAACAAAATTTATTTAAATATCCATGTTAATTAAATAAATTATTTGAATAATCATGTTAATTAATTTATTTGGATATCAACTTTATGCATGTGCTTTAATCATAGTATAATATTGTAATATTTAAAATAGTAAGTTATTAAAGAAAAGAAAAAAACAATTACTATCTAAAAATAATATAAAAGGGAGATGCCAAATTTATTTAATTTTTTAATAATTAATTAATATTGTAAAATATGAAAAATATTAAGTAATAATAAAAATTTTAATGTAGGTTATAAAATAAAAATATTTAAATATAGTGGATTAAGTAATATTTCAATGTCACTCATGCATAATATATATATATATATATATATATTATATATATATATATATATATAATTGAAAAAATAAATTGTTATGGTTAAAAGCATTTTGAAGTAGTTTGATTATTTTTATATTTTAGCCATTTTTCAAGTGGTATATTCCATTGGGCGGTTATATATATATATATATATATATATATATATATATATATATATATATATATGGTGGTGGTTGGGCGGTTTATATATATATATATATATATATATATATATGGTGGAGGTTAACGTCCACTGAGACCAAATTGGTCTATCGGACCTATAATTTTCTTAGTTTTTAATTATCTGACTCCTTGTCTTTCTTGGCGAAAATGGCGTTGTAGCTTTCTTTTTTTCTCTACGGTCTTCCAACTTCTTTTATCTTGCATCTCCTTTATCTCTTTTAGTTCTTGGGACATTGATGTCTTAGCTTTGCGATCTATTGTGTTCGTCCTTTTGAAGATAGTCGGAGAAGAAATTTGGTCTAGGAGATCTGCTTTACTATTAAATGAAGATTTATTTTGTGCAGTACTCGAATCCTCATAACTGTTGATTTGTTGGGTGGGGCTTTCTCCCTGCCTGTCTTGAGAGTTGTTTCTTTCTTGCTCGATTTCTTGTGATTCAGATTTTTCTCTAGAGTATACTTCTTTGGTGACAGTGTAGTGTTCTTTTTGTGCTCCTTCCCACCATGTAGATCTGTGGTGGTTTTCTCTAGCAAAATTTTTCTGGGAGGCTTTTGGGCAATTTTTTTCTAGATGCCCTGTCTCAAAGTAGGATCGACATCTCAAGAGGACACTTTTGTAATTGAGTTTCTGGTTCCACACATAGTCTTTACTTGTTAGGCTTATTTCAACTGAGAATCCGGCACTGAAATCCATTTCCACACAGATGCGTGCATAGGTGGTTTTGGCATATTCCTCTATTTCTAGGCTCCTGCAGTAAAATTTCCTAATTGCATTTCCAATGGCTTTTAGCGATGAGATATTCCAAAGATGCAAGGGTAGGTTTGGCAATCTCACCCAAACTGGTGCTGAGGTTATCACTACTGTAGAGGGATCAAATGATGGGTTCCATGGCTTCATATTCCAAAGATGCAAGGGTAGGTTTGGCAATCTCACCCAAACTAGTGCTGAGGTTATCACTACTATAGAGGGATCAAATGATGGGTTCCATGGCTTCATGAATAGGCCTGATTTTTCCCAAAACCAAGGGACGAAATCTAGAATACATTGTCTGCTTTCAGGATTTTCAAAATCTACTATAAAGAAACCCCTAGCACAGGGGTAGATATTAATTTCATCAGAAATGACAGGCTTCCATACCTCCAAGATCCAATTGTGGAGCATTGTCAGCCATGGCCAAAAAACATTGAACCGGCAGATTAGGGCACTTTTAGAAAATTTCAAAGCCTCATCGAGTGAGGTCTGGACCACCTGGACAGTGGGAGTTGGGGCTTCACTTACGATATGGGCAGAAGCTTGCCCTCCAAAAGTGGATGAGCCAACAGCTATTTTCGCGAAGCTGAGAGCCATATTTTACTTGCCCATAGAACCCAGCCACAGAAAATTAGATCTGAAACCTAGCCACCTATATATATATATATATATATTATATATATATATAATATATAATATATATATATATATATATAATATATAAACCAATATAAGATCAAAGATTAGCAAGAGTAGAGGGTTCAAATATCTCCAAGTGAAACATTTTTTCCAGGTTCAGTCTAAAAAAATTTGCACCTCAAAATATTTGATATCTATAAACACTTGTTACATTCTTGATTGAAATAGATCTATATTAGTAATTAAAACATTTCAATGGCATGTTGATTAATATGAAGGAAATGTATAACTCTTTTTATGCTCAACTCAAGATTGACTAGTGTTATATTGAAAATCAATTTATATTCATCTTAATTACAAATCTATTATTTATATAACTGAATCAAAATTTTTATTTATATAGCTAAATCAAAATTTTAAAATAAACTTACATCTTAATATATTTAAGATATAGATTTAAAGCTAACATATATTTACAGCGGTAAACATCTTTTAAGTATGAATTCAATATAGATTTATTGTGGTTAATATATTTTAAATGTTATGTAAACTCTGGGCCCATGATCGATTCATAGTCGAGACATACTTATAATGATATCATTCATATTTTTTAAGAGTTAAATAACAAAGTGTTAAGCATCAAACTTATGTGATTTCTTTTTACATATGAGTAATTTATAATTGAGATGAATATATAATGATTAATATAAATATGAAAGAATTTACACAATTTTTTTTAATAGGAATATGAAAAATTTATTGTTTTTAGTTTTATTAATTTAAATTATTAATTATATTATATATATATGTGTGGGGTGTCTATTTTGAAATAGGTTTTTTTAATTTTATATTTTTTTAAATATTTTTTTCAATGATGTATATTTAATAAGAGGAGAAAATTCATAAATACAATCTTATAATAAAATAAAAAAAATTCAAATTGTTTTTCATTTCCATCTCTATTCCACTCTTATTCCATTTTGCAGATTCTCAATTTTACAAATGAGAAATAAAATTTAGATATCTATGTTAATATATATTAAGGTCTTGTTTATAGACTTTACAAATTTTTCTGAATGATAGTTTTTTTGGTGTAATTTGGTAAAAAAAATTTCAAAATGTTTGAGTTTTTGAATAATTTTTTGATGATAGAAATGGATTTAGCACTATCAAGAACCCTTAGACCACCCAAAATCTTGAAGTTTCACAACTGAATTTTCAAAAAAAATTGTGAGATTGTATCATAATTTTACAAAAAAATCCTAATAATAATTCTTATTACTATAAAATTATTAATTAATTAATTAGAATTAAGATATAATAATAACTTAAAAAATTTAATAAGATCCATTTAACTAATTAAACTAATTAATGATTACAAAATAGTCACATTAAAATAATATTATACAAAATCTATTAGTATAATAAAATGAGAAATTATTTATTAAAATATGGAGTGAAAAATAAGAAAATAAGAAAATAATAAATAATAAAATACAATTTATAATAAGATAAATAAAATTTTAAAGCCCATCTCATCTTCTTAAAATAAGATTATCTTAATACTATTTATCCTATAACTAAGCTCTTCTTCTATTATCATTATCTTGATAGTAGATCCCTGTTGGGATTCCATAACCACTACCAGATCCAGAACCGGACCCATAGCCTAGAACCGCTTCCGTAGCCATTACCATTTCTCGAACTGCTTCAATAACCAGAGCCAGAACCGCTAGGCGCTTTCCTAGCCACTGCCACTTCCCGAACCACTTCCGTAACCACAGCCGCTGCCCGAACCAGACCCGTAGCTTGAACCAGAGCCAGAGCCAGACCCACTTCCATAGAGGTCTCAACGCCGCGGATGTTTTAAAACGTGTACACCAAATTATTATCTAAAGTTTACTATAATCAAATTATCTAAGGTTTACTATAATCACCCGGTGAAAGCCGGCCCGACATACCACTAACTGGTCCCGTGGACGTTTGTAACAATTTATATATAAAAGCAAATCAAGCTACATCGCGGGTCTGCATTAACAATATCCCAGACTTTTTGTTTACGGTAAATTTTGGAGCATTCTCTGTGATTGAAGTCAAAAAGTTTTTAGACATTTTGTGAGAAATAATGCAGTGACAATGACCATGCTTTGCATTGTGCT
This sequence comes from Pinus taeda, assembly GCA_000404065.3. Lineage (NCBI taxonomy): Eukaryota > Viridiplantae > Streptophyta > Pinopsida > Pinales > Pinaceae > Pinus > Pinus taeda. The sequence goes on from APFE030712634.1 coordinate 138,198, forward strand.
CGCTGTAATAATGAGTCTCTGCCGTGGCACGATAAAGTGGCTGATAATGATAAAGCATTGGCCATCTCATTTTTATATTTTGTACTTGTTTTGATTAGTGTAGTGCCTGTGGTAGTGACTTTCTTCTAATAATGAATGTCAATCGTGGCAATTTAGGGTAATGTACTTTAGCATGTAATGGTGGGTCTTCTTGGGCGAAGCCTAGGAGACCTCGGTTCAAATCTCACGGAGTACAGTGACCTGTTATGGTGGCGGCTAGAGGGGCGGACTCCCCTCCCGATGAGTCTGCTCTTGCTAAAATCATAGGATCTTAGTATACCCGATCTACAGGTGGTTGGTTATACTCTTGGTGTTATAGTGGCAGCGATGAGGTTTGATCCTGGGTCTCCCCTGGATCAAGCTTGATAGTTACCGATTCACCATGTAAAAAAAAA
>APFE030712637.1:0-51130 GCA_000404065.3 Pinus taeda
GCTTGGTGGAAATTCTCACTATTTTGGTGTATTTCTCTGTGTAAATAGAGAAACGTATTCCGGGGGATTTCACCTGCACTAGTGGTCCTTTCCGTTACAAACATATGGCCTTGCTGATTCAAGCGTTTACAATGGTTGTTTAAACACTCAGTAGGGAGATGAAAGGACATTGTCGGGAGCTAGAGAGCCTAAAGAGGGAAGGCAAACAGATAGGGCCAAGAGGCTTAAAAATCCATCCCATAACAGAAGAGGACAAGCGGTTGCTCAAACACAGAGAAGAGAGCAAGAGAAAGCAGAAGATATAGAGCAAGAGGGAGAGTCTGTGCACTCTTTTAGACTCGAGGATTTCAAGTAAATCCTTGTTGTTTTTTCATTGTTGTGTGGAGACTCTATTCAAGCTCACACTTGTAATATTCTACTCTAAAAACATAATATAGAGGTCAACATTAAAAGCTAGACTAGGATACATAGCCAAGAAGTCTGGTGAACTCCTTGATTATTTTGTTGTGTTGATGTGTGTCTTCATTATGTTTTATAATTGTTCATTTTCTATATTATTCGCAATATTTTCGATCCGTTGCACTAAATAATATAGGAATTCCTGCACATGAATCTGTAATACCTAAATATTGATTTAAGATCTCATTTTCATATCAAGTGGTATCAAAGCATTTGTTTTGTTAAGGTTAGACAAGTCGGTGCTGGATTTTGCATGCTAACTAGATTAAAGCTCAAACTAGGAGAAGGAGAACTTGTTGAGGATAATCCAGAGATTGGAATAATCTATTCTCAGAGGATAATGGTAGAGAAAACTCCATTGGGATCAGAATCTCAATTTATAGAAAGTTTTAAGGCACTCCAAGCCATGGTGGAAGAGATGTATCTGGAATTTAAGAAGGGTCGAGGTGAAAGCAATTCAACACCCAAACCAGACAAAGGAGAGGAGGAACCTTTTCTAGTTGCCCCTCCAGAAGGCAAAGGGAAAGGGAAAATGCCTCCTCCACCATCTCCTCCATCATCACCTTCATCATCCTCATCATCCTCTAGCTCTTCTAAGAAGAAGAAGAAAACTTACTTAATCAAATTAGATGTGAAGTTTGATTTTCCAAATTATGATGGAGAACTTAATGAAGAAAACCTAGATAATTGGATAAGACAAATTGATGTATATTGCATGGTACAAAATGTTGATTCATAAAGGAAGAAGATTTAGCTTGCCAGCCTTCGACTTGGAGGAACTGCACTAATATGGTGGGAAGGCAAGACACAAACTGATCTGCAAAAACATGGTAAAATCATTTCTACCTGGAATGAATTTGTTTCTGCTATCAAAAGGCAATTCTATCCTTTAGTTTACATGCAGCAGGCAATGATGAGTTGGAAAACTCTTTGTCAGTTGAAAGGTCAAAGTGTACAAAGTTATACTCAGGAATTCAGAAAGAGAGCTTTAACTCTAGGCATATCATTAGACTCACTTGAGACTTTATTGAAGTATATAGGTGGTATTCGTAGCTATTTAAAGCATACTATTCTCATGTTTAATCCCGCTAGCTTATATGATGTATCAGTTCAGGCAACACATCTAGAAGCTAGAGGTAAGAATGTAAACCTAGAGGTTGGGGGATCATCTAAATATTCTGTAAGCAAGAGCAACGAAAAGAAGAAACTAAAATGAAAGGAGAGGAAAGCAAACACTGTAAAGAAGGATAAACCTTCATGCACTCATTGCAAGAGAGAAGGACACGATGAGGCACACTGTTGGTTTTTGCATCCAGAATGGAGACCTAAGAAGTTCGGTGGAAAGAAGAAAATGAATGTTGCAGCTATTCAGCAGGACTTGGGATCAGATTCAGGCGATGAAACAATAGTTACAGCCACAGGTATTAAAGGTAAAGATTCTGAAGCATCCACAAGTAATTCTGCACAATCTATTGATAATGAAAATAATGAGAGGGAAAGAAATGAGCTTTTTTATATTAGTGTAATTTCAAAGCACAATAAGATTGATACTTTGTTTGATAGTGGATCACAAGTAAATTTGATTTCTGAAACAATTGTAAAGGAGTTGGAATTACAAACAAAACCTCATGAGAAGCCATATCCATTAGGTTGGGTGTGTGATAAAACAAAGCTACAAGTAACGAGACAATGTAAACTTAGGTTTGCTATTGGATCAACATTTGTAGATGAGGTTGAGTTAAATATAGTTCCATTGGATATATGTAGTATTGTTTTGGGAAGTCCATACTTGTATGATAGGAAAGCTATTTTCTATAGAGCTGAGAATAAGTATAAACTCATTAAAGATGGAATAGAATATATTGTAAGAGCTCATAAACTCAAAGGTAACTATTCTCTCATAAACTCAGGACAGATGAAAAGAATTGTGAATTCAAGTAAACAATTTTTACTAATGGTTGTAAAGGCAAAAGATCCTGAAAAATCCAATGCATTTGAAGGTTGTGATTCTAAATAGAAAGCTGATTTAGTTAAAGTTATTTCAGAGTATGATGTTCTATTTCCAGAACCAAAAGGTCTTCCACCCAAGCGAGAAATAGTATATGATATTTATTTGTAGCAAGATGCTCCATTACCTAACATTGGAATGTACAGGTTGTCATCTTTAGAGATGCAGAGATAAAGAAGCAAGTACATGAGTTGCTCAATAAAGGGTTTATACAAGCAAGCACATCACCATGTGGATCTCCAATCGTGTTGGTGAGAAAGATGGTTCGTGGGGAATGTGCATTGATTATAGAGCAGTAAATAAAATAGCGATCAAGAATTGTTATCCTCTTCCTCGTATTGATGATTTATTAAATCAATTGAAAGAAGCAGTTTACTTTTCTAAGTTAGACTTGTGAAATGGTTATCATCAGGTCAGAGTTGCAGAACAAGATGCATGGAAGACTGCTTTCAAGGCAAAACAAGGACTGTATGAATGGTTGGTTATGCCTTTTGGCTTAACTAATGCTTCTGCTACATTTATGAGAGTTATGAATGATGTAATCTGACCATTTATTGATGACTTTGTAATTGTTTATTTAGATGACATTCTTGTTTTTAGTAAGACATGGGAAGGCCATGTGAAGCATGTAAAACAGACTTTATATGTTTTAAAAAGAGAAAATCTCTATGTAAAATTTTCAAAAGGTGAATTTGGCAAAACACCTTTAAATTATTTGGGTTATATTGTAGGGGGTGGTGAATTGAAGATAGATCCCTCTAAGGTTGAAGTCATTATGAACTGGCCTAAACCCAAATCTCCTACAGAGGTTAGGAGTTTCATAGGGGTAGCACAATACTAGAGAAAGTTTATTACTAACTTTTCATTGATTGGAGTTCCATTACATGCTTTAACAAGATTGAAACAGTTGTTTAAGTGGGGAGGAAAACAGCAAAAATCTTCAACACCTTAAAAGAGAAAATGAGTATAGCACTAGTACTAGCACTGCCAGATCTTCAACATCCATTTGAGATTGAGACAGATGCCAGTGACTATGCCATGGGAGCAGTGTTGATGCAACATGGAAAACCCATATGCTATCATTCTGAGACATTTACTTCTGCAGCAGTTGATTATCCCACATATGATAAAGAATTGTATGCATTAGTACAAAGTGTGAAAAAGTGGAAACATTACCTAATGGGTAAGGAAACAATCATACACATAGATAATCAACCATTTCAATATTTGCACTCACAAACTAAATTGCAACAATCAAGACATTATAGGTGGATGGGTTTTCTACAGCAATTTCATCTTGTCATCAGATATAAGAAGGGCATACACAATAAGGTTGCAGATATGTTTTCAAGACCAATCATAAATGCATCTACTATACTTAAGCATAACTCAGTAATGCATGAAAGTTACATTGAATAATATGCTCAAATGTATATTTTAATATGTATATGCAACTTTAAGTCATGGCAAACAGGTAGAAGAATTGGATTATTATGTAAAGGACCAACTCTTATATCATTTGGGAAAGTTATGCATTCCACAAACTGAAAGAGTTGACACAATCCAAGAAGCACATACTTCTCTAATATCAGGTCATTGATGAGCCCCAAAAATGGCTAACTTTATGGGCTCATTTTACCTATTATTCTCATTTAATCCACCATTCTCTATAGTTTTATACATGCTTTTAAATATATTTATGTTAATTGAGTGAATGGGAATAGTCACTTGACCACAAAGTCTAATACGTGCTTATTGTAGATTTTTGGACATTTTTGGACCACGATCAAGCATTTATGAGCAGATTGGCAGCCAAATACGAAGAAACAAGGCTGAGGATTTATAGGAGGGGTGTCTCCTGCACTAAATGACCCCTTCCTCGAGTTCTCCACCATCAACTCAGAGTTCAACAACCCAACACAGATGATTTCAAGGGGCAGCTGAGTAGGTCTAGTGAAGTGGCTAATTAATTGCAATTTTGGCAGCCAAGCTCCTAAGGTTAAGGAGGACTATTGGGAGTCCTCATTTGCATAAGTAGAAGGCTTCAAGCCTTGGTAATTTAGCTATTGAACAATTTATTTTCACACTTTAGTGCAACTCTGCATTCAACTCATTTTCGAGCTTTTTCTGTAAACAATTTTGTGACATGACTATTATTATTTTATCAATGGAAATGAATTCTACTTTGCACCAGCTCTGAGCTTTCTTAGGAAGCTGTAGCTCTTGGGTTGGGCCCAAACCAAGTGCCCAGTACCTCCTTTGTGTACTTTTATGTGTTTTTACTACATTCATAAGATAATCTTTGTTATATAGGTTAAATCTTGCTTTGTTACTTCAGTTGTTTTCGATGATTAAGATAGTTGTTCATGCTTCAGGTTTATTTGACAGATTGGTAACAAGAAAATATCCATAAAAAGGCTATCAAGCAGTTCTTGATCTTATTTTTCCCTCCTTGGGACCATGAGTTGAGACCAAGGAATACTTGCTACCACAAAAACATTGTTTTTGCCTTCCAATGCAATTGTTAGTGTTAGGTTTTAAGTTGGAAAAGTTGATGTCAGTTGTGTGTTCATGCTTAGATCTGTTCTTTCTTAGTTTCCATAGCTTTCTTGTGTGATTTCCTATCTATAGACTTATGTTCATCATGTTTCTGGTTTCTAGTTCAAAATTAGGTCAAAATAGATAAATCTTTGTTTTTTAGTCTTTGCTTGAATCAGTTTCGAGAAGAAGAATGCAGAACACATGTAAGACCCCCCAACCCACTCTTCCTCCATCATACAATCTGCTCCAGTCTATCTCTCTCTCAAGATTTCCTTCACCCATTCGCCATACTTTCCCAACTTGCCCTAATTTCTACATTTTTGTGCAACGTTGCTTCCTTCATATTTGAATAGATCCAACTATCTTCATCACTCCTAAGCTTCATCTACCAAGTCCTAGACCCCTTAACATCCTTATACATCCTTCATTCCCACTTTCCCACTGTTTTTCCACCATCAACCCTCTAAAATCCACTTTTGGCCTGTTCCTGTAGAACTTCCTGTAGATCCCCTACAGACTTCCTATAGAAGTTCACGCGAACAGTTTTTCGAGATCTGATCACTATGGAATTCTCCAGAAGGGAGTTAGGGACCCCTTAGGTCCTCTTCTCACCTCCCCAACCTCCTACAAATTCCCACTCCACTTTCTTTCGCCAATAAACCTCTACACGGTCAAAAATAGTTAAACCACATGCATAATAATTCTGCATAAAATTACTCAAAAATACAAAAGGATGATCTTTCCATATTTTCTTTCAGAAGTAGCTTAAACACATGCATTTTACCTTTCCAAGAGTCAATGGCATCCATTTCAGCAGTTTTCATCTCTTTTGTTGCACCAGTAGGGTTAGTCAGTAAAATTAGGGTTTGCTAGGGTTTGCATTTTCTTTCAGCTTTCAGCTTCTTTCTACAAGTAGACTAACCTCTCTTGAGTTAGCTTTCATCCATCACAGTGAAAAGCTTCTTCTAAGAACTCATGGAAGTTGGCTTAAGCTCCCAGCGAACTTGTACAAGCTGATCAAGTGGCAGCCTGCAGTAAGAGCTAATACTTGTGCATTTAGCACCGTCGCTTCCAAGTTTGTACGAACTATCGAGTTGATAAAAGTAAAGAAGGAAGTCCCAGGAGTTGCAGCATCATTGCTGCAATACTAGAGCCCACCATGCTTTTGGCGCCGTTGCCAGGGAAGCGTAAGAGTATTTGTGATTACTACTTTTCTTCTATTTTCTACTGCAACATTATGCTAAGTAGTTTATTTCAGCAAGAGTAGAGTAGTTGTTTCATTTCCATTCTGCAATTTGATTTCCACAAAAGTAGATTAGACATTTTCTACTTTCATTTCATTTCTGCAATTTCAATTTTGCAAGCATATGTTAGCATTTCAATTCTGCAATTTCAATTCTGCAAACATAGTTTATCATTTCAATTCTGCAATTTTATTTCAGCAACATAGATTAGTCGTTTCCTGCTTTCATTTCAATTCTGCAATTTTCATTCCAGTAAGGCTTATTTTAGTTAGTTGCAATTTATTCTTCAATCAATTTCAGTTTTGTAGGTACAAGCAGAAAAAACAAAAATCAACCAAAAATATTTCATTTCATGCCTCGTAGGAACAGAGACAATTCAGGAAAATTCCTACCCAACACCCCCACCACATCACTGAGTCACCCTTCTCTCTTCTTTGGTGGCAATGATCCAGAAGAACCTATAGGTGAACCTCCAGAGATATACAAAGATCCTATAATAGAAGAAGAGCAAGAAAACATTCCTCTTGAGACCATGGCTGAACACAGAAACGATATAGGAAATGAGGAGAGAATAGAAGGTGCCTTTCCCATCCGAGAGACCAATGGGGACACAAAAATTAAAAACATAAGTCCCTTAGCCTTACTTCACTTCCACGGATTGACCACTGAAGACCCTGATACCTTCTTGTTTGATTTTGTTGTCCTTTGTCAAACTTATAACTATGCAGAAGATGAGCAAAAGTTGAAACTATTTCCCTCTACCCTCAAGGATGTAGCACTACACTGGTTCATGGGATTACCTGGAAATAGTATCACAACTTGGGCTCAGATGCAGCAAGCCTTTAACAACAAATACTGGGATTACTGTAGGTGAAAGGAAACAAAGGGAGAAATCTTTCGGATGACCATGGGAAGTGATGAATCCTTAAAAGACTATGAAGAAAAGTTCCAACTCAGTTATAAAAGGGCTAGGTGCACACTTGACCTCAAATCTCTGAAGATGGTTCTGCTCTGAGGAGTCCCTAAAGACCTTCTAGATGCCCTCCACTTTTTGGCTAGGGGAGACATTTAACAGCTAGCTTATGATGACATAAAGACTGTGTTTAGAAACCATTCTAAGGCAGCCCGGAAAAGAGGTAGGGGGAGTCAACTTTCAGCCAATACCACCTTATCCAAAAATGAGTTTGCAAATCCGATGGAAGACCTCAAAAGTGAGGTGAGACAGACCATTGCCATGCAAATGGATACCTTCCAAATCCAATAGAAGCAAGAGGAAGCTGAGAGGGCTTTGGCCATCTTTTGTCCCAGATGCACTAGGAAGCATCCTAGGAACGAGTGTTCATTGCACTCCGTAGAGGTGTGTTTCGTTTGTGAGGCAGAACACCCTACAAATCAGTGCCCATCCTTACCTAGATTTAAAGCTATGTACCAAGGGGCTGAAGGAGCCACTAAACCACTCTACTTCCTAAACCAAAGGAGGCCACATGGACCCAGACCTTACCAGTAGGGGATGCAAGGGACATCCCAAACTTATTACAACCCCAACCAATCCACTCACATACCTTCTTGGGGTCCCCCTGCTCATCCTTCCTAGTCCGCACCCCCTCCTTGGTCATATCCATCTCAATACCATACTCCACCTGTTGCTCATTCATTTCATTCTCATGTTCAGCCACAGCCTCAGTGGAATGCACCTCATCAAGGGTGGAGGCCCCAATACAACTCTTCTCCCGCTCTTTTGCCTCCGCCACCTGCTCAACCACAACCATTACCTCCTACTCCTCCAAGACAATCCTAGATACCTACTCAACCGAACCTGAACCCCAATAATAGAGAGGCCCAGCAAGTATATACTCGAGAGACAACATGCCCTACCTATGTTGTGGAGATTCAGGAGATCAACTTATGATCTGGGAAGGTCCTCCCAGACAACCAACCTCCTCCTAAGGAGGATGAAGAAGAGAAACAAGAAAGTGAACTAAAAGCCATTCCACCCTTTCCTGAGAGGCTAACTAGAACCATGCAACCAAGCCTAGAAGAGACTGAACTTCTGGGAGAACTTAAACAGTTATGTGTAAAAATACCCTTCTCCAGGCCATCAAAGATGTACCAATATACAACAAATTGATCAAAGAGAAGTGTTTCAGGCACCCAGGCAGGTGCAAGAGAGATGCCCCAACTATCAATGTCATAGGACAACTGTCCGACCTGATGATGGGACAAGTAATTTGTCCAAAATATCTAGACCCTGGGAATCCCGTAGTCGATGTCCACATCAATGGAAACATAATCCCCCACACCCTGATTGATCTAGGGGCTGCCATTAATGAGATGACTAGGGACACTATGCTTAAGCTCAACCTTCAGGGCTCCCTAAGAAAGACCTCGACAATACTGCAGTTAGCATCCACAGTGACCCCTGAAGGGATTGTGGAAGATGTCATGGTCTCCATTGATTCTTGGGAGTACCCTGTGGACTTCTTGGTCCTTCAGCCAAAGGCAAAACTTACTGGGTACCCCCTCATCTTAGGAAGCCCTTGGTTAGCTATTGCAGATGCTTACATCCGTTGTCGAGCTGGGAGCATGACCATTAAGAATTGGCATATGTCCAAATAGCTAGTCCTATATCCTCTTGCCCAACCTCTGATAGAACATGACTTACCTCTCTAGTTGGAGGACGAAGATAAGGATGAAGTCTACTCTACACCATTGTGCACAGTGGAAGCCACCAGGGGAGGTCCTCAAACCAAGGATGACCTTATTGAGAATTTGATTCAAAATCCACCTCCCAGTGTGCTGCCATTAGAAGAGTTGGTAGAAGACACTCAAGCCAGTGCTTTAGTGGATCTCTGTGTGGCTGATCTGACCTCTCTCCGAGTTAAGAATGTGGAATTTGGCCCTGAATGAACCTTGAAGATCAACTCAACCCTATCCCCCTCTAAGGAGAAGGAGCTGTGTAGCTTATTGAACAGCCATTTGGATGCTTTTGCTTGGAGCTATAAGGAGATGAAAGGAGTCCACCCTTCAGTCTATACCCATCACATTTACATTAAAGAGGATTGTAAACCAGTTAGGCAGCCTCAAAGGAGAATGAATCCAGCCCTTAAGGACATTGTCAAAGAAGAACTGCAAAAGTTGCTGGATGCAGGATTCATCTACCCCATCTCTGACAGCAAGTGGGTTTCTCCTTTGGTGCTTGTGCCCAAGAAAAACGGGAAGTGAAGAATCTATGTAGATTATCGAGAACTTAACAAAGCTACCAAGAATGACCATTTCCCTTTGCCTTTCATAGATCAAGTGTTAGATGGCTTGGCAGGGAAGAAGTTCTTTTCCTTCCTAGATGGGTTTATCGGGTATAATTAGATCCAAATTAGCTCGGAAGGCCAAGATAAGACCACTTTCACTTGTCCATGGGGTACCTTTACCTACCAGGTCCTTCCCTTCGGGTTATGCAACGCTCCTGCCACTTTCCAAAGAGTAGTACTGAGCATATTTGCTGAGCTGGTTCATGATTCGATGGAAATCTATAAGGATGACTTTACCCCTTATGGGTCCAACTTCCAAGAAGCATTGACTAACCTGGGAAAAGTTTTATCCAAGTGTACTGAAATGAACCTATCCCTCAGTCCTGAAAAATGTGAATTCCTAATGACTGAAGGGACCATGCTAGGTCATACAATTTCTCAGCAAGGATTACAGGTGGATCCTAACAAGATTGCTATCTTCCAAAGGGTCCCACCTCCTCAAAAGGCAAGAGATGTTCAAATTTTTCTAGGCTTAGCAGGATATTATAGAAGATTCATTAAAGATTTCAATAAACTAGCCTCTCCATTGTTTGGCCTTTTGGGGGAAGATGTTGAGTTTATATGGACTGACAATTGTCAAGAGGCTCTGGATGTGTTGAAAGGTAAGCTGGTAACTGCCCCAATCTTGAGAGGTCCAAACTAGGCCCTACCTTTCCACATTCACACAGATGCCTCGAACAAAGCCATAGGAGAAGCCTTAGGACAAGTTGAAGAGAAGCTACCATATGCCATATATTTTGTTAGTAAAAACCTGTCCAAGGTGGAGTTAAACTATGCTGTAGCCGAGAAAGAACGTCTAGCTATAGTCCATTCCCTAAACAAGTTCAGGCACTACATCATTGGTTATCAAACATTCATACACACTGATCATGCTGCAATTACGTATTTGATGAATAAACCTGATGTAAATGCTCGTATCATTAGATGGTTACTTTTATTGCAGCAATTTGATTTGACCATTGTTGATAAGTCAGGTAAGGAAAATGTTGTTGCTTATTTTCTGCCTAGACTAGATTTGCCTGCAGGTGAAGAAGGGATGGTGGATGATCAAATGCCAGATGAACACCTGTTTTCTATTTCAGTACTCTCTCCATGGTTTTCTGATATAGCAAATTATTTGGTTTCAGCTCAGTTCCCGCCATACCTGTTCTCAAACGAGAAGAGCAAGATCATGAGGAAAAGTGCCCCATTCACTTGGATTGGGGCAATCTTTTTAAACTTTGCCCAGATCAGATTTTGAGGCGGTGTGTCAAGGAGGAGGAATTTTTTGACATCCTCCTAACCTGTCATGATGGGCCCTGTGGGGGCCACTTTGCAGCAAAACGGACTGCTTTTAAGATTTTGCAAGAAGGCTACTATTGGCCTAGTCTTCATCAAGATGTTAGAAGATACATTAGCCAATGTGACTGATGTCAAAGGATGGGGAAACCGACTCCAAGGGATGAGATGCCCCTACAACCTCAAGTGACTTTCGAGCCATCTGAGAAGTGGGGCATGGACTTTGTGGCTCCTATCAACCCTCCTTCAAAACAGAAGTCTGACATCATTGTGTGCACGGACTACCTGACGAAGTGGGCAGAAACAAAGGCAATCAAGGCAGTAACAGAAGAAAAAGTAGCTGAGTTTTTGAGGGAAAATATCTTCTACAAGTTTGGCTACCCAAGAGAACTGGTCACAGATCAACGAAGTCAGTTTACCTCTAAATTGATTGAAGACCTGCTCACTCATCACAAAATTAAGCACAAAACTTCCACTCCTTATCATCTGCAAGCAAATGGACAGGTGGAAGTCACTAATAGAGCTTTGGAAGAGATTTTAACTAAAGTGGTGAGCAGCAGCAGGAAAGATTGGACAGACTGATTGGTTGAGGCCACCTAGGCCTATAACACTACTTGGAAAACTACAACAGGTTTCACACCCTATGAGCTAGTCTACGGGAAGAAGGCTTTGTTGTCCATAGAATTTGAATATAACACATTGAGGTTGGAAGCTCAGCTGGACCTAGATCTCAGCCATGCAAAATAGGAAAGATTACTTCAGCTAAATGGATTAGATGAACAGAGAATGCAGGCCCTTCTCCACTCGGAGGTAGTCCAACTTCAAAGAAAGATATGGCATGACCGGCACCTCAAAGAAAAGAAATTTCAGCCAGGAGATTGGGCACTGTTATATGATTCAAGATACAAGGATTTCAAGGGAAGCTGAGGACAATATGGTTGGGACCATATACAGTGGAGAAATGCAAAGACAATGGTTTAGTTCTTATCAGGACCATTGATGAAGAAGCCATTCCCATGCTTGTCAATGGGCATCGATTAAAAATCTACAGAAATCCCCTTTCTAAGCAGGAGTTCATTGAAACTCTGGGTAAATTAGTGCTGGTAGTGGAGTAGGTCCCTGTCTCCACTCTACCCACACCTTGAGCAAAAAAAAATAAAAATGAATAAAAGATCCTTGGGTGAAAACCTTCTGAAGGCGCCCCAGCGGTCTCAGACTAAAAGAAAAAAAAAATAAGAAGAAAAAAATAAAAATAAACCTAATTTATGTTGAATAAATTGCAGGTTGCAGGAAGGTCATTACAGGTTTTAGGAGGATCACACAAGACACAGACAGAGAACATGACCAGGCTGCATGCATCCCTCACAATCCATTCCTCCATGACCATTACCCTTTCCTAAGATTTGGTCTCATTTAGGCTAAGATTTCAACTTCTACAGGAAATTTTGTATCTTATACAGGAGGATCTTGTAGAATCTATGGAAAAGCCAGCATTAATCCCAGAGGAGGACTTGAGGGTTGGGAATCTGTCTATGAGGCCTGTAAACCTCCCTGCTTCCATCCATCGCCATATGTCACTCTCTTTCCATCTCCATACACCTCCATTGCACTCGTTTTTATGTCCCTGCACAATCACACACAGAATCCTATTTTCTTCATGTTGCAAACAAACAAAAAATTTAATGACAAATCAAAGCAGCGTTTTTTTTCACTCACCATACCTGATACCTTCCATCTAGATTCCTTATCAGCCAATACCCTCGTCAGCAGTTGTAGCCCTACTCATTTTAGCTTGAATTTCAAAAGGAGAAGCAGCTACAAGAAATCCTACAGGATTCTTGTAGTAGTTGATCCCTCTAAAAGACATACTCTAGAGACAAGGTCGGCAAAGTATGGCATATGAAACATGCATGGAGCTCTATTTGAACGTGTGAACATTAGCAACAGCCTGAGGTCAAGCATGCAAAGCACGAGCAACAACAACAATGAAGAAATGGGTTCCAAAATCCGAAATATGCATAACACGGCTGCGACTGCACAAGTAAGTGCCTAAACCTATTCCTCAATTACATGAATCATATTTTAAGGCTACGTGACTATGGGAATGGTTCGAATTGAATGGAATCGATGGTCAGTTAATTGGCCACCCTTGATCAGTTACACATCCTCATGAAGTCCAAACGAGCCCCGTCAAATTCAAAACTGTCGATCAGATATGCAGCTAGCACGTGTGGAATGTCCATTCAGGAAGAAATTTCTGGGACTGGTAGTGGTGGCAGCAGATAACAGAGTAAGGGAGGCGATGGCGGTCAGTCGGCATGCAGAACATTATGACCGTGAGGTAGGATCAACGGTTTGGTCCGGCCACCTCATCTCCTCACCACGAATCACGCCCGCAGTTAAAAGACAGCTCAGTTGAAACATTCACCACCCTTTGTTCATTCTGCACTCATGACGTTCTCGACTGGAGTATGCATCTACCACTTCCAGAGCAGCTAACCAGTCATCCTCCGCCAGTTTTCTGCCTATTTTTTGAAAATCTCCCACCTATGGGGCTCTACTGGAAGCATAGTTTCATTCTACAGGAGCCGGGAGATTTCTACAGGAAGGGTTCTACAGGAAAGGCAGAGAACAGCTCTGCAGAAAGAAAACTCGGGATTTTCATCGAAATTCAAGCTCAAAACGAGGTAGGTTCAGGAAAACTTCTCTGTGCATGATTTTTTTGAGTAAGGTGGTGAATTGAACATGGCAGTCGATTGGAAAAAGAGTGAAAATCTGCCTGTACATTAAAAGAGTGAAAGTCTGCCTGCATATTTCCCTGAGTCTACACAGTTTCGTTTTCTTTTTGCATCTGAAATCTCCCCATTATTTTTAAAATCCTCCTGTAAGAAAGATACATGCAACAATAAAGGCCAGCCTGTGTGTGTGTGTGAAAAAAAAATGTGCACATCTATCTACGTGCTGAGAAAAGAACTTGTGTCCTTATCCTCTGTTCTGTAGAAAAAAATCTTTCTTTTCAAAACCAAGAAGTCAAATTCAGGGTGGAAGCAGTTTAAAACAAGAGAATTATTGCCATTTGATATTGCAAAGAAACACCCGAGAAATTCCTTCTTGGGTTCAGAAAAAACCGAATTCAGTTATCCTCTGTTTCAGTGATTGACTGTTTTTTTCCCACTTAAGCATTTTCTTTTCTGGTTAAAACACAAAAAGAGCATTCAACACCATGCCAGGAGGATTCATAAGGAAAGAACCCTTAGACTTTAGCAAATTACACGAGCACCCTGAGGTGGTGGACCTTTTCACCAGGGCAAACTAGATATCCTTCTTTGACAGAATTCAAGGTTATGATGAGGAGATAACTGAAGAATTTTTGATGTCTCTGAGACCACATTCGAAGACACATGCCACAATTAGTTTTAGGGGTTTTACCCTAGAACTTACACCTGATCTCATTAGTAGAATTATTGGTCTACCATTGGGGCTCCCTTGGAGCAAAGAGGGGAGATCATTGGGACAAGTTGCTAAGAAAACATTTTTTCTGCCTAAGGAGCATCCTGTAGAAGATAAAAACGGGGTTAGAAGGACAAGCTTACCTCCTCTCTGGGAGTGAAGTCAGTTATCAAATAATGAAGTATATCACATGTGAAGAGAGGTTTAGCGTGATTTATGGATATCATTTCAATTTGTTACATGAATTAAGGTATGGGATGGACTCGCCTCCAGCCAAAAAACTGAGTATCCCATATTTCCTCCTTCAGTCCTTAATTGAATGTGGTACAAAGCTAAATGAAGGGTTCCTAGATCAGTTGGCCCACCATGGGCTCATCAAACTATTGATGGAAGATGCTTTACACACCTATACTATCCCCATAGCTTGGGAAATCTCAGAAATATGTCCAGGGATGATGCCATCAAAACTTTGGCTGAGAACATCAGCCCATCTAGCAGTGATGAGGGGGAGCAAACTAAAGAAATTGAGAAGAACAATGATGAGGGAGCACAAGACATTCAAGCAGAGGGAAAAACAGAGGAAGAACAGAAGGAAAAAGAGGAATTTGACAAGACTACTGAACCTAAGACAGAGAAGAAGACAACAGCAAGAACAGAGAAGGGAAAAAGGACACAGATTGGAAAGAAAAAGGCCAAGAAAGCCCAAAAGAAGACTGCCACAGTGAAAGCATGCACACAGAAAAAGAAGGAAGAGACACACCCTGAGATATCAGGGACACAGGTAGAAACAGTGGGCATAGAGATTTCTACTGGAAGTGAAGGAAAAGAACAAAAGCAAGAGAAATCCCCTGAAATGTTGGCACGGGAAGCAGCAGCTATGCTTGCTGCATTAAGCACACCTACAAAACAAAAAGGAAAAAGAATGAGGCAAACCTCCATGTACTTTAAAGCCAAAAGAAGCACAAGGATCAAAGTGGGCAAACCCCAACCACCATTAAAGGAACCAATTGTCATTGAGGACACAACCACTAAAAAAAGGAAGAGTCTCCTTCCAAGATATCTATCACCTATGAAAGAGGAAGCCCAAAAACCTCCACATGGAAAAAGAGAATTAAGATGATAGACTCAAAGACAGTTCTACAGGAAGCTGAAACATCTCTACAGGAAACTCTAGCCAAGTTAAAAGAGACTAAGAAATTGGAGGAGAAGGCAGCCAAACAGTCACAAGGGGAGAGCAAGGCCAAAGAAATACCTGAACCAACCCCTCAGCTTAATTTGGGCTCAGATTACAATTTGTTAGAGGGTGGGAAAATCATCCCACGGAAATTTGCTATACCTTTATTCTTCGAATTAGAAAAAGAGAGGGTGAGGACCCACACATGGATGTAAATCGCCAAATCTAGTGGAGTTGAGGACATAGGCCACATGGAGGACAAGCTAAAGGAATTAAGAGGGGAGTTGGCCATGGTGAGGCACATAGAAAGTAGTAAAAGAGCCTAGCTATAGGAGGAGAATGAGCTGCTCAAAAAGCAATTGCAGCTATAGGAAGGTCATAAGGAAGATAGGTTGTCCATTTTGGGAGGGTAGCAGCAACAAGAAGGACCTCCAGCAAACAAGGAAATAACCGAGAAACAGTAGAGAGAGGAAAAGCTACAAGCTGATGTTGAGATGTTGACAAAACTGTTGCAAGAAAAGGAGTCTTAGGCAGCAGAAGAAATACAGGTTTTAAAACAACAGTTGCAAGAAAAAGAAGCCCAAATGGCCTGCATAGCTAGCTGGGCAGTAGATGCCTTACAATGTAGGCAACCTGCTAAGTCCTATGCATTATATCTTAAAGATCAATGGTTGCAATTTCAAATTAACACAATGGCCTAAAGGGGCACCATTCCATTCCAGAATTACAATCAGTTTATGTATTTATGTGACAATAGCTCAGCTGAAGATAAGGCCAAGTTAGCAAAATTCTATTTACACAACTTGGCACTTCCAAACATGAATCTATGGGATCCCAATGTTGCATTGGAAGATGTGCAACTCATGGCTATGGCTTCTTGGTTAAACCATGAGGAAAAGAGGGCAGTAGAAATTCGGAAGGTTATGGACAAGAAGCTAAGTGGGACACTCATGATCAGGGAAGAACCAGAAGATCCCTCAGCTTCAGTATATGCTCATCAACACCTTACCAACAACCCTCAAGTTCTCTCAGATTACGTTGAAAGGCAAGCTCAGGCCATTGCTCACTTTGAAGACATGGAAAGATTGTTTGGTGATAATTGCATTCATGCTTGCACAAGGAGATGGAACACATTGTCCCATAGTCTGAAAATAAGAGAGTACCACTCCCCAACCAGAATGAGGGAGGCTTTGGCAAGAGTGCCACTTTATAAACAGTCAATGCAAAACCTGAAGGCCAACTGGATTAGCCTAAAGTTTAGTCCTCCACTACTCTTAGGACTATTGGAAGGGGTCAAGGAAGAAGAAGAACTTAGGCAATGGGAGGAAGTAGACAGAAAGGTAGGGTTTCATGACAGAGAAGAGGACATCACCTTAGAGGCCTGAGATGTCAGAGAGGTAGTCAAAGGAATTAAAGATGATAAACTGGATTAGTTGCTCAGAGGATGAGCAACACATTCAGCAAGGGGTGATGATGAGCCCCAAAAATGGGTAACTTTATGGGCTCATTTTGCCTATTATTCTCATTTAATCCACCATTCTCTATAGTTTTATGCATGTTTTTGAATATATTTATGTTAATTGAGTGAATGGGAATAGTCACTTGACCACAGTACTTATTGTAGATTTTTGGACATTTTTGGACTATGATCAGGCATTTATGAGCAGATTGGCAGCCAAATACGAAGAAACAAGGCTGAGGATTTATAGGAGGGGTGTCTCCTGCACTAAATGACCCCTTCCTCGAGTTCTCCACCATCAGCTCAGAGTTCAACAACCCACTAAAGATGATTTCAAGGGCAGCCGAGCAGGTCTAGTGAAGTGGCTGATTAACTGCAGTTTTAGTAGCCAAGCTCCTAAAGTTAAGGAGGACTGTTGGGAGTCCTCATTTGCATAAGTAGGAAGGCTTCAAGCCTTGGTAGTTTAGCCATTGAACAGTTTATTTTTGCGCTTTAGTGCAACTTTGCATTCAGCTCATTTTCGAGTTCTTTCTATAAACAGTTTTGTGACATTACTATTATTTTTTGATCAATGAAGATGAATTCCGCTTTGAACCAGCTCTAAGATTTCTTAGGAGGCTGTAGCTCTTGAGGTTGGGCCCAACCCAAGTGCCCAGTACCTCCTTTGTGTACTTTTATTTGTTTTTACTGCATTCATAGGATAATTTCTGTTATATAGGTTAAATCTTGCTTTGTTACTTAGGTTGTTTTCAATTATTAAGATAGTTTTTCATGCTTCAGGTTGATTTGATAGTTTGGTAACAAGAAAAGATCCACAAAAGGGCTATCAAGTAGTCCTTGATCTTATTTCTCCCTCCTTGGGACCATGAGCTGAGACCAAGGCATACTTGCTGCCACAAAAACATTGTTTTTGCCTTCCAATGCAATTACTAGTGTTAGGTTTTAAGTTGGAAAAGTTGATGTCAGTTGTGTGTTCATGCTTAGATATGTTCTTGCTTAGTTTCCATAGATTTCTTACGTGATTTCCTGTCTATAGACTTTTGTTCATCATGTTTCTGGTTTCTAGGTCAGAATTAGGTCAAAATAGATCATCTTTGTTTTTTAGTCTTTGCTTGAATTAGTTTTGGGAAGAAGTGTGCAGAACACCTGTAAGACCCCCCAACCCACTCTTCCTCCATCATACAACCTGCTCCAGTTTCTGTCTCTCTCTCAAGATTTCCTTCACCCATTCGCCATACTTTCCCAACTTGCCCTAATTTCTACATTTTTGTGCAACATTGCTTCTTCATTTTTTAACAGATCTAACCATCTTCATCACTCCTAAACTTCATTTACTAGGTCCTAGACCCCTTAACATCCTTATCCATCTTTCATTCCCACTTTCCCACCGTTTTTCCACCATCAACCCTCTAAAATTTACTTTCAGCATGTTCCTGTAGAACTTCCTGTAGATCCCCTGCAGACTTCCTGTAGAAGTTCACGCGAGCAGTTTCTCGAGATCTAATTGCTGTGGAATTCTTCAGAAGGGTGCTAGGGACCCCTTAGGTCCTCTTCTCACCTTCCCAACCTCCTGCAAATGCCCACTCCACTTTCTTTCGCCAATAAACCTCTGCACAGTCAAAAATAGTTAAACCACATGCATAATAATTCTGCATAAAATTACTCAAAAATACAAAAAGATGCTTTTTCCATATTTTCCTTCAAACGTAACTTAAACACATGCATTTTACCTTTCCAAGAGTCAATGGCATCCATTTCAACAGCGTTCATCTCTTTTCTTGCACCAGTAGGGTTAGTCGGTAAAACTAGGGTTTGCTAGGGTTTGCATTTCCTTTCAGCTTTCAGCTTCTTTCTACAACTAGACTAGCCTCTCTTGAGTTAGCTTTCATTCATCACAGTTAAAAGATTTTTCTAAGAACTCATAGAAGTTAGCTTAAGCTCCTAGCGAACTTGTGCAAGCTGATCAAGTGACAGTCTGCAGTAAGAGCTAGTACTTGTGCATATAGCATCGTCGCTTCCAAGTTTGTTACGAACTACCGGGTTGATAAAAGTAAAGAAGGGAGTCCCAGGAGTTGCAGCATCATTGTTGCAATACTGGAGCCCACCAGTGATTTTGGTGTAAGTAAAAAAGTTGTACAATTGTAAAGGTTCTGTTATTGGCCAAGAATGCATGAGACAATTTCTAGATATATCAAAGGGTGTACTATGTGTGCTACAAGCAAGCCCAGTAATAGAAAATTAGGCTTGTACACTCCACTTCCAATTCCTTCTCGTCCTTGGGATAGTGTTTCCATCGATTTTGTTGGGGGATTTCTAAAATCTAGGAAAGGTCATGATTATTTGTATGTTGTTGTGGATAGGTTCAGTAAAATGTGTATTTTGATACCTTGTAACAAGCAGGTTACAGCTGAACAAACAACAAAGTTGTTCTTTCAGAATGTATGGGTTCTTTTTGGGTTACCCACTTCTATTATATCTGATTGAGATTATTGATTTATTAGGAAGTTTTGGTCAAGTTTATGGGAGTTGATGGACACCAGGTTGAAGAAAAGCACAACATTTCATCCACAAAAAGATGGTCAGACAGAGGTGGTAATAGGACAGTGATCCAGTTGCTCAGAGGCTATTGCAACAAGCATCCCAAGCTTTGGGATGAGCATTTGTGCTATGTGCAGCATGCTTACAATCGTGTCAATCACTCTTCTACTCAGAGATCTCCTTTTGAGACTTGTTTTGGTTTTAATCCAAAGTCTCCCTTGGATTTTGTCTTTGGTAAAGACATAGCAGTTGATGGACATAGTGATGTGGACAAAGAAACCAAGTTCATTGAACAAATCTAAGAAATTCACTAGGAAGTATAGGAACATCTAGAAAGAAGTTAAGCCAAGTACAAGGCAAGACATGAAAAGCATCGGGTTGAGCACAGTTTTCAAGTTGGTGATCAAGTCTGGTTGTACATCAGCAAAGATAGAATGCAGGGTGAAGGTAAGAAGCTAAAACCAATAAGGTATGGACCTTTCAAGATACTTGATAAAATTGGTGAAAATGCTTTTTTCCTTTATTTGCCAGCTTATATGCAAATCTATTCAGTGATTAATGCAGAAAACTTGAGATTGTATGAACTTTCATTTATTAAAGATCCTGAAGAGCAAAGTCAGTTGCCTTCTATTAGGGATTTGTTGCCTGAGTATCTCAATGAGTTATACGAGGACACAATTCTGGACATGAAGGAAAGAACTACGCATCAAGGGGATATTGAGTACCTGAGAGTGGGACTCAAAGGTTCAAATCCAAGCAAAGCACGATGGATAAAAGTTAAACAAGTGAGGGAGTTATATCCTCACTTGATCGATGCCTAAAACCAACTTTTGGTGGTCCAAAAGATTTTTAGTGGGAAGGTGTGATCCAAAATGGATCTTGAAACCTCTAAGTCTCCAAATATCGGAATCAGAGTATCGCAGAGAAATATTGAAGGAATGGCGGAAAACAGAGTTAAACAAAGAATGAAGTCTCGTTGCACCGGAGCTGTCAGATCGACCAGATCAACGGCCCTGATTAAATCGGGATATCGCATCGGGAGAGGCTAGCGGAGTATATCGGAGGCAGCCTTATGGGAAGTTTGATTAGCGATCCAGCGAAACAACGTGTTAATCGAGTGCGCAGATCAACAGTCCAGATCAACTACCAATATCGCATCGCATGGAACCAAAGGGAGGACTTCACACAGGTGGACCCGAAGGAGATATGAAATAAAACAGCGAAGGATTTGAGTTCTGTGGTAAGCAGTATTTCGAGTGAACTTCAGGCGATAAGTGGTATTGGAGAGGCTCTGCACAATTCCATACACTGGCCGACTCATAGCACGCCGCAGGAGAGAGAAAACCGCTTTTTCAGACGGGTAATATCCGTACACGTAGGTCGCCTGAAATGGCTATCAGTCGTTGGATTGGAAGATCATGGATCAACGGTGGAGATCGAACGGACTACTTGATGTTTCAGATAGGATACGAACTGTCAGATTGAAGGCAGATTGACAGTGGGCTTGCGACTTATGATAGCGATGCAACAACAGACCCAATAGGATTATAGGTCGGATTCAATATCATTTGAAGTCCAGCTTGGCGGAAATTCTCACTGCCTTGGTGTATTTATCTGTGTAAACAGAGAAATGTATTCCAAGGGATTTCACCTGCGCCAGTGGTCCTTTCCATTACAAACAAGTGGCCTTGCTGATTCAAGTGTTTACAATGATTGTTTAAACGCTCAGCAGGGAGATGAAGGGACAACACCGGGAGCCAGAGAGCCCAAAGAGGGAAGCCGAACAGACAAGGCCGAGAGGCTTAAAAATCCATCCCATAATAGAAGAGGACAAGCAGTTGCTCAGACACAGAGAAGAGAGCAAGAGAAAGCAAAAGATAGAGAGCAAGAGGGAGAGTCTATGCACTCTTTTAGACTCAAGGATTTCAAGTAAATCCCTGTTGTTTTGTCACTGTTATGTTGAGACTCTATTCGAGCTCACACTTGTAATATTTTGCTTTCAAGACATAATATAGAGGTTGACACTAAAAGCTGGACCAGGAGACATAGCCAGGAAGTCTGGTGAACTCCTTGATTATTTTGTTGTGTTGATGTGTGTGTTTATTATGTTTTATAACTGTTCATTGTCTATATTATTCGTAATATTTTCGATCCGCTGCGCTAAATAATATAGGCATTCCTGCACATGAGTCTGTAATACCTAAATATTGATTTAAGATCTCACTTTCAAATCAGTTGGAGTTCCCAAAAGTCAAGGAAATGAAAAAAGGTTCCTTGTGATTGATTTCAATGAAATCAAGGCTCATGAAACCTTCAAGGAGGTTCTCAATTTGAGAGAAGAAAACTAGGATTTCCCTCTTAGGGAAAACACCTAGGGAAAGAGATTTTATGGATAAAATTGAAGTGGATGCCCAACAACATAAGGGATCTTGTAGCCAAGACACACCTCTTCATGTTTAGGCTCTCTAACCACTAAAAATCTCCTTCCCTAAAATTTTGCACCAAGCCCTAGTTTTCTTCTCTCAACTTGAGGACTTCCTTAAAGGCTTCATGAGCCATGACTTCGTTGAAATCAACCATAAGGAACCTTTTCTCCTTGCCTTGACTTTCAAAACTCCAACACTCGCCTCACCTATCAAACACTAGGTCTTGTGCATATATTTCTAGGCCTTCTTGATGAAAGTGGATTGCTTCCTAGTGAAGCCTTGAGCCAAATATTGAGTCTTTCTTAAGAAGTTCCTAACTAATCACCTTATTCTTCTCCCTTTCAATATCTTCCATAGATGATCTTATCTTACTGTGACTCCTCCCATTAGTGAAAGTCCATAAAGAACAAAGGGTTTTGGCTATGGTGACAGTGGGCCACTACCCCATTGTTAACACTTGGTTTAGCTTTAGCCTTGTAAGGTTCCCTCTCCAAGGCTTACTAATTTTTGTGGTAATGAGGCCCACATAATCAAATGAATAATTTCGACAACTACATCTCCTATAAAACTTGCACTTTCCCGCATATTGTAGAAATGTATTAAACAAATATATAATGACAAATTAATGTTTCATAGCATACAATTCCTCTTTTGATGTGCATGACATTTGTGTCACCTTTGTATCACAATTATCTGGCTATCACTTAGCCTATTTAACTTGTACATTCGTGGACCAAAACACGAGATCATGCATGACCATTTAATTATCTATTTGTGATTTCTATGTTAGTCATTGGAGAACAACATAAACAAGTTATCTTATTTAACATGTGCATGGTATTTATCGATTCATCAACATATATTTCAAAATGGTATCTACATATGGCAGTGTTTCTTTTGAATTTGCATGGTAAAAGTAAATTACACAACAACCATCATTAAATTTAACATAAACAATAAACTATACCTAATTCTGCATATAAGTTGGTCCACATATCAATATGATATAACTCCATCATTATAGAAGAGTTCAATTGATATTAAGCACATAAATGCAAAATACATCATAATGTGATTTAATTGTCGAAGTCCAAATGGGGTGCTACACTAATTAAAAAACAACAAGTCACTCACTTAGAAGCCCAAAGAAATAATGAAGGTCAAGAATTTGAGTTTTTCTCTCCTCAAAAGTCAGCAATTGCTCACTTAAATAGTTAGTTACTTAACTTAGATGCTAGACAAGCTCTAAAGGTAAGCATTTTGTCATCTTCTTTTCATACTTGGCAATTTGTCTTTTGTAAGGAGCCGTCAAACTTTATTTAGATTTAAATCTATGTTTGCATGGAAACCCATGTGTTTCATCTTCCATAAAGGCTATCAATCCCTCTGAACCTCTTCATTATTTCTTCATGCACCCATTCTCATCCATGCTCCATTTTTTGAGCTTCATTTATTGCTCAATTTGCCAATAATTTGTAGGTTTCAAACTCAAATACACCATTTATGTGTGCAAGCAAGGGATTTCTTCACATAAAAAAAATATGTGTATAATCTAACAAGCTTAGAAGTAATATTGCCTTCCTTGGAACCAATAACTCAAAAGCATCGACATTATATTTCAATATTGTAGCTTGAGCCTAATGTGCTTTAAAACAAAGTAAATGCTTAAAACCAAATAACATTAAGTATAATTTAAGCACTTGGGAAGGAAGTGTTGTTCTGAGCAAGTAGTTTCATTATATTAGGATAAACCACCAAATAACTTCATCTTATTGTATCTAAGTATAACATAATATAAATTAATGATGTATTCTTATTTTATATATTCTCTAAGCATGAAGACCAGTTCTTGACATTTTTATTAGTCCTCGAGAAGGCAAGGATTTAGCAATCATGTTTATTGAGCACTATTAGTTTAACATTGGTTGACACAACTTTTAATGTTTAACTTTGAAAATTAAATATTTATTTTTTAGTATTATTAAAAAACTAATTTTCAAAAATTTGATTAGACCATTACCTGAAGATCTTATTAACCCTCACATATTTTATGCTATAATTTAACTTATGGATATAGTTGTGATATTCATGCATAATTTTTAATATTTGTGTAGTTATTTTTATTCTTAAGTTTTGGAGGAAAAACATCCAAAAATAAAATTAAGATGTAAATAAATATACTTAGAAAGAGTAAATTTGTAAATGCGTCACTTACTAGTGGTTGCTACCCACCAAAATTTATGCAAGTCTTAGTAACTAAGCAAACAATTTATCCACCTAGCATCTGAATTTATTAATTCCTACCAAAGTAAAACTAAAATATAGCATTGAAAGACGTAGATTATAATATTTTATAAATTATAACATAATTTCTAACTTAAATGGCATGGAATTTTGTTTCTTCCTACCAAAGTAAAACTAAAATATAGCATTGAAAGACGTAGATTATAATATTTTATAAATTATAACATAATTTCTAACTTAAATGGCATGGAATTTTGTTTCTCACGAACGTGCCTTACAAATTAAAAAAAACATTCCTTTAATTCCTTTTTCTTATGTGGTATAGTTATTTTACCGAAATTCTTAGGATCAACCCTTACTAGGGTAGAATGCAACAAGTAAGAAACCTCGATGGACAACATAACACTGTTTCGTCTAGCCTTCGATCCAGTGATCACCGAGCAATTGGAAGCAAGGTGGTTTTCCTAAGAGTCAATCGAGTATTGATGCACTCAGCATCGAAGCACTTTGCTTGGGAGTAAGGATCATGTATCCAAGATGTGGTCATGTTGCACATCGCTAGCATCGGGTAAGGGGATACTTCTGTAAGGCAAGAGCCACCGAGCAAGAGCAAGTTGCTCTAAGAGAAGCAAAAGGACTTTGTTTGGAAGGATGGGATAGTGAAACAAACAATTAGCCCAATGCAAAAGGAATATATTATAAGCTTGAGCTATAATATGAGGTTATGAGCATCATCTATTGTCATCTATGTACTTGGTCAATGGCCATAAGGTGTGATACAATTAGCCAAACCAGTTTGAAGTTTAGTGAACCTTGTGACATAACAAAGGAGAATAATTAGTTTGAAATTCGACGAACCTTGTAACATAACAAAGGAAAATAAGGCTAGATGGGTTTTGGAGGCCAAACTTTTTGGCTCAAATTTGAATGCCCAAAAACCCAGATAAGCATAGGACCTCAGTAGGGTTTCATGCAAGCTAATGAAAGTAGGACAACCCCGGTAATAGGTTATGGAGGGTGTTATGGAGGGTTCAAGAAATCGGTTAATGAAAGTTTGAGCTTCTGACCCTGTATGTCGAGGATTGCCCAGTAAAAAACCCCTTTAAGCCAGTCAGAAAGATAAAAGATCTATAAGCGAATTAACAAAATGCAGCTCATTATGCCTATTTATTTTTCAATCTCAAAAAAACTTCTAAGGCCTGCATAGCTACCTTTATATGATAAGTGTTTGATATTTCTTGTGCTTCAACTTTAAAAAACCTACCAGGCCTGCAAAGCTACTTTTCTTTAAAATTTTACGAATACCTATTTCGGTATGATAGTGTTTGATTTATTTTATTTTTTGGAAAAGTTTTATAATATTTCGTTATTGTCTAGTGCACTTAGGTGGAAGGTGATTCAATCATCTCCCGGAGCTAGATTCCAACTTCGCAACAACTCCAAGACACTGCATTCTAACAAACTGAACTAGCCCCAAGAAAATAAACGAATCCTAACTTCGTTTCTAACCTAGTGAACTAAACCCTAAATTTGTTATTTTCTGTGTAGAAAAGACTGATACCATGAGTGAAGGTCATAAAACAAGTCCAAGGAAATAAGGATATTCTTGAGTAATAAATTTGAAGTAATGGCAAGAATTTTCTGTTAAGAAGCAATCTTCATGCCATAGAAACTCATCAAATAAAGTGGTACAGCATATTTCATAGTGAATGACAAAGAAAGTAATACAGTATATTTGATAGTGAATGACAAAGAATTGGTAAATAAAAATGCGCAGACATAACTTACCAGGAGCAATATAGCCATATGAGCCAGCAACAACAGTCATTGACATTGTATATGGAACGTCGATCAGTTTGGCCAGTCCAAAATCTCCCACATGAGCTTCAAAATCTTGATCAAGTAGAATATTATTGGACGTTATATCTCGGTGAATAACTTGTGGTATGTGTTCATTATGTAAGTATGATAGTGCCTCTGCTGCTCCTAGGGCAATTTTGTAACGAGCATCCCAATCTAATATAAATGAACTTCTATGAAGCAGCTCACCCAAGCTTCCATTTGGCATATACTCATAGAAAAGAAGCTTTGATCCATTGTCATAGCAGAAACCATAGAGCTTCACGATATTACGATGTCTGATTTGCCCAAGAGTGGATATCTCAGAGTCGAAGCTCTTTTCTATAGCGGTTCCTTCTCGTTGAGAAACCATCTTTTTGACGGCAATGACTTCTCCCGAATGCAGGGTGGCCTTATAAACTGTTCCACATGCTCCTCTTCCAATCACAGCTGTCTGAGAGAAATTATCCGTCGCTTCTACTATATCTTGGAAAGTGAAGCTTTGTGTTGGGAAAAAATAAACCACTGACCTGACAGATTGTTGGTCTTCAGGAGGAATGAGCATACATTCTGGTTGCCTCAAAAAACAGGTAATGACCACCATTATAATCAATGAAAACCCCACAAACACTCCAGTAATTATGGCCACAATCTTCGCCGTTCGGGTTTTCGCATCCTGCCAAAAATGGGAAAAGGCGGATTGCCCTGCACTTAAGGGTTGGCATGCATCTGGCATTGGTCCTCCACAGAGCCCCTGATTTTCAATGAAACAACTAACAGGCATGTTGCGAAAAATGGTTATGTTAGGCAGAGGCCCAGTAAGGTTATTGTATGAAACATTACACACCATCAAACTCTGAAGATTTGCAAATGAAGGCGGAAGTTGGCCAACAAATTGATTGCCATTGAGATAAATGGATTCTAACAAACTCAGGTTGCCCAGTTCAGCTGGTAATAACCCTGAAAGCCTATTCCAGCTCAGATTTAGAGTAATCTGCAAGCCTTTAAGTTTACCAAGTTCTGGCGGGATAGGTCCTGAAAAGTTGTTCCCACCCAATTGCAGCTCTGTCAAACGGGAAAGCCTTCCAAGAATACCAGGTATTTGTCCTGACAGTTTGTTATCAGAAAGCTTCAGTGATTCCAAACGAAAGAGATTGGCCAGCTCATTTGGGACACTGCCAGTAAAAGCATTCATGCTCATGTCAAGACGTTCAAGATTTAACAAATTGGAAAGCTGCAGAGGAATGCTTCCTGTAAACTTATTTGATGAGATATTTAAAGTTATCAATTTCAAAAGATTCCCAAGTTTATGGGGATGGCGACCCAGAAAATAATTATCGGAAAAGTGATGCTTCTCCATACTTTCCAAGTTGGCTACTTCTGGTGGAATCAATCCACTGAACTTGTTCTGATTTAATTCAAGAGTAGTCAAACTAACAAGTCGGAAAAGCTCCTTGGGTAGGCTACCAGTCAGTTTGTTGTCTCCCAGACTCAGCTGCTGTAGAGATCTGCAGCTCGTCACACTATAAGGAATATGCCCTGTTAGCTGATTGGAACGAAGATCTAATACTGTTAATTTTCCGAGACTGCAAACCCGACGTGGTATACTTCCACTGAGAAGATTCTTTGACAGATCAAGAAATTTTAGTCCACTTGAAACTCCGATGTCTCGAGGAATTGTGCCATTCAAGGAATTACCAGAAATATGCAGAGATTCTAAATTGCTCAAACGTCGGAATTCATTTGGAATACTGCCACTAAGCTGATTAAAGGATAGATCCAAGTCCCTTAAATTTCTTAAGTGTCCCAGTTGTCGAGGAATATTTCCCGTCAGATGATTCTTAAACAGATGAAGCACCCGCAAACGTTTTATGCGACCAAGCTCTGGAGGAATGGATCCTGTCAAAAAGTTTGAGGAGAGGTCAATGTTAGTTGCTAATGTGCAGTTCCCTAGCTGCCATGGGATTGTTCCATTCAACTTATTCTTATACAGCTGTAGATACCTTAGATATTTCAAGTTTCCAAGCTCCTCTGGAATCTCTCCAACTAAATTGTTTCCATACAAAGCGATTCCCTCTAACTTGCTGCAATTACCGAGTTCTTTAGGAATTGAACCCGAAAATTTGTTCAACCACAATCGCAATTCCCTTAGGTTCGGAAGCCTTCCGAACTCCTTTGGGATTTCACCTTGAAAGTTATTTTGAGCCAATCCAATAATCTGCAAGCTATCACACTCACTCATTTCTGGGGGAATTGTACCTGACAGGATATTATTCCCAACGTAGAAGATTTGCAGGTTCTTGAGATGCCTCAACGATGAGGGCAATGCACCGGTAAGATAGTTGTTATAGACAAAGATGTCCTCGAGAGATTGGAGATTACCAAGTTCTTGTGGCAGATTTCCAACAATGTGATTATTAGACAAATGAAGTTTTCTCAAGGACGACAACTTGCATAACTGCAGAGGGATTTGACCTTGCAGACTATTGCTACTCACATCAAGAATCTCCAGCTGCAAGCAGTCCCCAAGCTCAGGCGGTATTTTACCCGATAGGATGTTGCTTGAAACATTAAGAACTCTCAGAGAAGTCAAATTTGAAATAGCGGGAGACAAGCTTCCTATCAGATGCATGCCACTGAGATCAAGTGACCATACTTTAGGATCACCAGTACTGTTTATACACTGTACACCCTCCCAATTACAAGGATTCTCATCGGTGGACATCCAAGTTTTCAATTTACCAAACTGATCATGAAGATTTCTCTTAAACTCAAGAAGACATTGCCCTTCTTCATTAAGCGCATCAAGTTGAACCACCAAAAGGGTAACCACAAGTACCCTCAATGCAAAACTCTCTGGCTTTTCAGGTATCCTCATGTTATGTGACCAATGGTAGTATTGAAAGCAGCCTCTCTGTAAGTCAGAATGTTCAGAAAGAGTTATATATACTTTCATAATGACCACAATTTTACAGAGTGAAAACCCATGTGAGTAAATCCCACGAAAACAGTACAACCACCCAAAAATGCAAATAAATCATAAAGTGGGCATGCAGCCGAATTAGGCCATTGGGCTTTGTTATGCAAACTTTGGCTAGGGTGGGTTTTACCATTGCAGCTCTATCGATCTATTCGCTATTGTTGTGCTGCTGGCTCTGCTATGTATTCTGTATGGGCTGTTTGAGGCATTAGTTGCTTATTGCTGAAGTTTTACATGAGATCAAAGCTAGCATGAACTTAATCTCCCTCACAAGGGACGTTTGTGGATTGCATTTGCAGGTCATGCCTGTGCCCATGGAAGTCACCATCAAGAAGGTCATCGTTCTAGCTTTGTGATAACATGAAAAAGATAGTAGGTGAATGGAGAATACCTGTTTGTGCCAATTTGTCTCATAATTGCGCTCAATTTTGGGGCTTTGCTGGCTGGTGTCTATGCATTCTGATTTTCTTGTGGCAAGAAAAATGCTTGTATGGTGATTTCAAAGTGGCATAGAATGCATGTAAACAGTTGGTGACAGGGCATATTTTTGAGTTGTTGTAGAGAAGGCTGCAGAATGGTACAGTGTTTGCTAGTTGCAAGAACAACATAAAGTGGAGATCATGGTTGTCATAGCAAAAGATAGCTTGTCAAGCAGCATGTTGGGAGTGACTCTCATGGTGAGTGTTACTATTTTGCTTGTTGATTAGATCTTGTTTGTTGACAGTTGCAATATGTTGGTTGTGTAATTGTCAAATTTGAGAGGGTTAACAGTGTGGTTGAATATGCAATGGAGAGACAAGGTTTGTGATTATCAAGTAAAAAGCTTTACGGGCTGGATGAAGATGGATATTGTTGAAGTAAGCTTATGAGAATGCATTTGTGTAATGGCAAAGACACAGATTTTACAAGGATGCATATGGAAAACTCTTACGATGCTTTGTGTTGTAGAAGATATTCTACATGGAACTTGTCTTGAAAAGAGTACAAGCATGAAAAACGAGATGATATATATTCCTTGTACTTGTGTAACTTCAGGTTTGCATTTATTATGAAGTGTTTTTCCCTGATGGAAAGAGTATAGCACTGCAAGACTTAGTGTGGCATGCATAACCTTTGAATTGTTGGTCTTCTAGGGTGTATCTGTACCTCCAGTAAGTCATGATTGTATCCCTATTGTTAGAGACGGGAAGTAGGTATGTTGATGAGGGCATGTATATTTTGGAATATGTAACTTTGAATGGTTTCATTTGATTTGATGGCCATGACTGTGGCAGTGTACATCATTGGGGGAGTATTCCTTCATAGGTATAAGAAGGAAATGCCATCAGACCCCAACTTGAATTGTATGAAATGACAAGCTCACAACAAGTACTTGCTATGAGTGTCAGAAATAGTTCTTGCTT
The DNA here is from genome assembly GCA_000404065.3 of Pinus taeda. Taxonomy (NCBI): domain Eukaryota; kingdom Viridiplantae; phylum Streptophyta; class Pinopsida; order Pinales; family Pinaceae; genus Pinus; species Pinus taeda. The sequence continues at coordinate 30,349 of APFE030712637.1, forward strand.
GTTGTGCAGTTGCCACATGAGTTGTGACCTGAGTTGTCATTTTGTGCAAGTCCATTATGTGATTTGTAATGATTTAGCAAACTTTTATGTTGTTAAGAGGAATTGTACAATGACAAGCTCACAAAAGTACTTGCTATGAGTGTCAGAAATAGTTATTGCTTGTTGTGCAGTTGTCACATGAGTTGTGACCCGAGTTGTCATTTTGTGCAAGTCCATTATGTGATTTGTAATGATTTAGTAAACTTTTATGTTGTAAAGAGGAATATGAGAAAAATTGAGAAACTAAGGAATGTCAATGGAAAAGTTTTAATAAAGCTTCTATATTTAAAGACATATTTATGCATCATTACATAGGGTACATAGTAATATAAAGATGCATCTTTGCAAGTGGAGGTTTTATTTTACATGGAAGCTTTTATCACTATAACCCAGATATCTCATTGATGTACTGCTAATCTTTTGTTTATTTCAGTACAAAATCGTTTAATAGCTACTGCTAGTTTTCTTTATTTCTTTACAAAATTGTCTAAATAGCAACAACAATAGTGTGAACTCTAATGCAATGAACATCTTTGTCATTTGAGTCAATAATTTGTGAATTGATTACCTGATAGTGCACATCTCGGCAGTCTATCCTTCCAACTGCCATAGGTCAGGTGCCGGAATCTTCCTATGCATCTGTTATCAACAATCTGGGCAAAACCCTGGTACTTTCGTGCAAAGTAATGGGGTAGCTGGACTATCACAAGCCCTCGGTGTTGTTGATCGATTTTGTAGCTGCACAGAAATTCATTGCAGGTTTCTTTTGGAGTCAGTAAATCCACCCTTATCACTGTCCTTTTGCTCTGCTCTGTTTTTTTTCAATATAGCTATCTTTAGGTATATAACTTATGCCAGAATCAATATATATTAAATCAACAATCTGCTCAATTGAAAGATGCTACTATAAAATTCATTTGAGGAAGATGAGGGTTGTTCTTGGACTGTCCTTAAGACAGTTCAACATTCTCGATGGCTCCCACCCTCAACTCCTGAAGCCTAAAGTAAAATGATGGTGAATATAAAGGAGCCGTGGTGCAGTTTTGTCGGTGACAAAAATAGTTACAACACTCAGTCCAGCTCATCGATAGTTCGGAGCATTCATGCTTCTCTAGTCTTATTGGCCTGTTTTGCCCCAAATCTGTGGAAATCTAGTTGCGAATATCGCAATAATCAAAATTTTAATCTCCATTATAAAAAATTGGAAAATTTTGCAATGGCTTACTACTAAAAATTGTAATCTTAGAATATGGTGCAGTCTCAATTTGAATGGTAAATTTTGTGATTTAAGCAGCTAATTCCCAAAAATTCTTAAAGAATCGCGAGAAACGAGACAATATAAATGCATTCCTTTATCCTTTGAATTCCTCAGGTCGATGGCTTGCCTGATTAAGCGCGGTGGAATTTTTTAAGATATTAATCTGACTGGTTACATGAAAATGTTAACCAGAGGTAATTTCAGTGCATTCCCTAAATTAGTACCCGAATCTTCCTCCACCGTGATATTTTGTGTTGTTTATGTAAATATATCAAATACTAGAAATAACGATTATGGAAAACATATATTTGTTTGTTATTTTTGATTTAATATTTACCTTTATTTAGACATGAGTAGTTATCGAATGTTAGTAGTGACATCTATAATTAGTTGAGAATTATTTATTATTTATTTCTTTTCTCTATATCACCGGTATCCAGGGTATTGAGTTACTTACATATTGTGATTTTTTTTAATAATAATAATGAATCAACAAAGAAATAATGAATTAATTTGTATAATGAATTAATTTGTATAAGTGGATAGTAGTTAATAATGAATCAATTTGTATTAATGGATGGTAGCTAGTGATATTGGATAATAATGATGAATTAATTTATATTTATAGATAACTATGAGTGATGTTGAATTATAATGATATAGTTGATGTTGAATTATAATGATATAGTTCATATTTATGGATAGTAGTAAATGGTGGTTTTGATAAGTTTATCTATCTTTAGAAAAAAAGGTGAAACCAATACCTCTTAAGGAAAGAGGTTAATTTGTAATATGGGATATTATAATCTAGATGCTCCTAGAATGCACATGACCTCAATGTATGTTGTTTCAACGATCAACACAAAAGATATTAGTTTTTTTTAGATGATATCTAAGTAAAAAAAAAAATTATCATGGTGTAAGAGTTGAAATTGTTTATGATTGGCTAAGAGTTAGTGTATTTCTAACATAAGGAAACAAGTTAATGATCTATGACCAAGAAGCATTTAGTAGGAGTGAAACTCTACGCTCTTATGGATCACTAGTGCATGTTTTTTTGTAAGTTTGGTGGGACTACATCTTCATCATGTCCAATATATCACCCCAATCGCCGTTGAGGAATTGAACCAGTGACTTCACATCAAGGAGTGCCTTAAAAGAGCACCCAATCACTATTTATCCAAGCCTCCATGGACCGCTAGTGGGTTACTTTGAGTAGTATGGTTTTTCTTGAATAATGATGACAAGTCAGCTTGCATTCGCAAATAACAAGTGATGGTTGTCCTAACTATCATTTGACAAGTTATGATAAGCTTTTCAAAAACCAAAAAGAAGAAAGTAGTGGAAAGGTTTGCATCTCTAGAGATTTTGAGTTCTCTGCTAGATCAATAATTAAAATAGATCTATGTTGATTCTTTAATAATATTATTTATATTTATAAATTTTCACATATTCCTATATATAAAAATATTTTAATTTTTAATTTTATTAAATCCTAATAATACACGCACATGCTTTGGTTTTTTTGACATGTTATATAATTTTTGAATTTAATTTTTTAAATGTGATATGCATAAAAAAAACACACACAGATCACTTACAAAAAAATAATTTATTATATATATTATATATATATATATATATATATATATATATATATATATATATATATATATATAACTTTTATGTGTTTATTAATTAAATTTAAATATAAAAATATGAGATATAATGATTATGAATACGAATACCTATTTTAATTATATGGTAAAATAAACTTAATTATATAACTAGGATTTTATATTTTCTATATATTTTCATATCTTGATATAAATAGAAATATCCTTATTTCTAAGGAGCTACTCACCATTGGGCTATGTTCAACTTCCATGAGGGTTTCTCTAGAGCCATGGGGGACCCTTAAGGTAGTGGTCGAATGTGTGGTTGCACCTAAAGAGATCATATTAAATGGTTTCGTGATTTGTGCACACATAAGTGGATCAAAGTCCACCCCCATGTTGTCCTTTTTCTAAGTCAAAGGATCTTAGCTTGAGTGGCTTGGTGAACAATTCATTCTCCAACTATATAGGTTCAAGTCTTTGAATACATGTTAAAACGAGCATATTTGTGGCATTTATGCAATAACTGTATCTAGTGTAATAGTGACAACCAATCTTTCGAAGTTATCGATTCTCTAAAAATTCTCATTTCGGTTAAAAAAATATAAGTTTTGAAATAATTATATTTGGTGTAGTAGTGATAATTGATCTTTCAAGGTTACTAATTCTCCATAAGTTCTTGTTTCTGTTAAAAAAATTGCTTTGAAATATCACTGTTACTAATATTAATCACAATTATTTAAATCTATTTTAATATAATACCCATGTTATGTTTTTTTCCTAAGAAAACTTATTTTTAACTTTATTAATAAAAACAAAATTACAATATGGGAAATTGAATTGAATCTATTTATTATTATTATTTAATTGAGTTGATATAATGTTTTATTATTACTATTTCTTGATCTCACGTTTCATCTTACTCGCCACTACATCTCCCCCATATTGAGATGTAGAGTGCCTCTCAATGCAATTATTCCTATTATTACATCTTATAGTGTTAAAAAACTATTAATCATTTTGAGTAAAATTTTATAATAAAACACTTAGGGATTTCCCTTGTTATTTTGGGCAGCCTTACTTGAATGACACAGTATCTAGAAAACCATGAGTCCAAGCGAAGTCATGCAAATTTGGAGCAATGGAAATCTCTGATATTACTTTAAATCGAATAATATTTTTTGTTGGACCTAACATCTATGTTGATGTGAATTTGGTGGTATAAATACCCCAATCCTAGGATATAAGCGTAAGAAAACTAGGCTTTAGCATAGAATTGCAAATTTGGTGTAACAGATAAGCTAAGCCAAAGAATATATGTTATTGAAATCCACATTTAGGTTGGGATAAATTTGCTAAAATAAATACCACTAATCTTGGCATCTAAGGCTAGGAAAATACAAGAAAACAAGTACCCCTAACCCTTCCATCTAAGCCAAAAATGATTGGTACCAAACCAAGCATCTAAGTTGGGATTAATTTAACATAATGTACACCCTCATTCCTGGGATATAAATCAAACACAATGTATTTCTTACATGTAAATTACGTCAAAGTTGCTAACAATACCCCCTAGTTCTAGTATTTACTTGAAGAAAGTTTAATCTTGGCATCTAAATGAAACAAAATTTGGTTATGGTATTTAAATTGTGGTGAATTAGTGGAATATATATACCCCTAAACATAAGATCTAAGTCCAACAAAATATATCCTTAACACTTGAGCCAAATTAAATTTGGAGGAATGTATACCTACTAACTAGTAGTTAAGTCAAAGAAAGTCCAAACTGGATATCTAAGTGGGGGAGAATTTAGCATAATAGGGATTCCCTAGTCCTTGAATTTATAACTCTTATAAGTAGAGTCCAACTTGTTGATTTTTGGTGGCTATAGTCAGTATTCAAGTCAGCCCTAAAAAGAAATCTAAAGAAAGAAATTTTAATTGTGGATTTTAATGTTTAATCTGCCTCCAAAAGGTAAGTCAACCCACCATAAGGATAACTCAACCTAGTTAAAGGGACGTGCCCCTTGGGCACCATAAGGCCACCGTATAAAGATACTTGACCTTCTTTATTTGGAAGCAATTTGGTTACACACACATTTGATCTTTTCTTCATCTATATGAAGAAGAGAGAAGGAAAGAAGTATGAAATTTGACCAGAACAATCAACCATTGACTGAGCCATCCTTTATCTCTATTTTAATTTGTACCTGTGGGAGCATACCAAAGTTTTCTGTATATTTTTCAGGGAAGTAATATGAATTTTGAGGAAACTATAGGATGCTGAAATTTTAGGAGGCTACAATCTCTCAATTTGATCAAGCTTGACTTGGGATTGTTCACTGGGTTGTTTGAATCCATTTGATTGGAAAAATAAGATTGTATCTCTTGTTGAATTAAATAATTTTTCTAAGAAAACGTTTTTGGGTTTTTCCCTAGCTAGGGTTTTCCTAGGGTTAAATTTTGTCTCTTATGTTTAGCTGTCTCTTCATGATCCTATTGTCATTATTATTTTACTGTTGAGATTTCCTAATTACTTAATGATGAATGTGATATAAGATAAATTGGTTAAATAGTCATTGGAAAGTAATTATCAAATTAGGATATCATGAAAATTCAACATGGTATTAGAGTAGGTTAAAAGAACATCCTTGAAGATATTTTGTCTTAAGTTATTCTCTAGGGTTTTTCTTGTCACTAACCCTAGAAGCCCTAGTCCAATTTTGGTTGTAAGGAGGACGAAGAATATTCCAAAAGAAGCCAGAATATGCCTTTTTTATTGTGCCCTAGAAGATCTATATACCTATATGAATATGATCTATAATCTATTCTACACGAAAAGTAAGACAAGTCTAAATTCTAGGCTGAAGTTTGTGATAGAAAGGCCTTAGTACAAATTGAAATAGGCCAAAAAGCCTCAGAACTAGGTTGTAGCAAGGAAAAACCACAAGTAGAAGGAGGTTGAGAGACATTGGGGGTGTTCAAAAGAAGCTATAAGGACAAGCCTTAGATATGTAAGTCTAATGAATAGAAGTAAACTAAAATATGTTTACAGAGGAGTTCTAAATAAGCATGCTTCCTTGAATTGCAAATCCTTAGATTGAAAAGTATGTATCATTTGCTTGACTCACTCACAGTGCTTTCATTTGAGATTAAAATTATTTTGACAACATTCTTGTAAATTTCAACTATTTTGTTAGTGTAAGAAGAAGAATATATTGATGCTCCTTGCCAACATTCAAGAGATAAACTGTCAATGAATGGATAAATATTACATATGATTGTGAGTCGAGTTGTAGGAACAAGTTGAAAGGTTTGTATTAAAACTTGCATCTAAGTTTTTCTTTAACGTTGTCACTAATCCCTAGTTTGATGAAGTAAGGCCTAGTCTCATTATGCCTTCTCTTTGAAGGATGTAAATTCTTTCTCTCAAAGTTTAAAATTCCTACAAGGTGTATCTTGGAAGATTAAATAGGATTGTGAATAGCACCTTAATCAGTTGAGTTGTAGATCAAATTGAAAGGACTCTGCCAAAATTCTAGAACTATTGCCTTACAAAAATGTGTACTTGGTACGAGTAAAGAAGGGGTCCTTGAAGAAAATCTTGTATATTAGATATAAAATAAAATTTTATGGGATGTTGGAACCTGAATGAGTCCCTTCACCTACTTGTTAAAAAAAATCCAGTGAGGATATTCACAAATGATCTTCAAAAGTGCTTGTGCAACTACTCCCTCTCAACCAATGGATGTGAAAGATACAATTGTTACTCTGTAGTATATAAGTCGTATTGATAATTCAAGAAGTAATGACATCATCATAATTCAGATTATGGTCCAAAGAAAAATAAGGCCTACTAAGGGAGATATGTGATTCATACAACTATACCTAGAACATGTCAAGTGTGATGTGGTGAATTGAAGATTTTATGAACCTTTGTTTCCTTTGAAGATGTTTCCATTAGGGGAATTTTGAGGTCTAAAATGGGCCTCCTAAGAAAAATGTACACCCAAAATAAACTTTATAAGAACAACCAATAGGATCAAGATGATGGCGTCAACCATGGGGGATGATTCACCATTTTAGAGTAAAAAAGTTAAAAAGATTAAAAATATAATAATATAAACTAATTTAATTCCTATCCATGAGTAAACATGTTGCTACTTTCATGGACCCTGCTACACGAAAAATGAGAAAGACATGACAATGGATTGCAATCATGTTTTTTTTGGTATTTCATTTTTTGTGTAGCAGGTTCATTGAAAGTATGGATATGGGTAGTCCTTAGATGAGGAATCAAATCTGATCCAATGAGTGTTTTGCTAGAATTTGAGTAAACCCCAAGGGAGGTTAGTTGAAAATACGACTTGAAAAACTTTTTTTTGTTTTCCTCTAAAATTTATGATGTAATCATTATTATTTTATTATTTCCACTGTTATTTTATAATTTCTTTAGGAGGCCCATTTTATACCTCAAAAATCCCCTAATGATTGTATTTCTGAGTTTATTCAGAAGAAAGGTGTTGTTTTAAATCTACAGAGATATAAGCTTCCAGAGTATTGATGCCATATGTTTCTAGTGCTAGTGTCATTTCTTGATTCTTTCTATTGTTGGATTATATTAGTATATGGAAGAGTTTTTCTTTCAAACATTTGAGATATGATTTCAGAAAGTTACTCCATATTCAGAGAGAGCTATGTTGAAAGACTCTCCCATACAGGGAAAAATTAGTCATATCACTTATGCTAAAGTGTGATACCCTCTTGGAAGAACCAATAGTCTTAGGTTCAAAAACCCTAGAGAAGATCAGAAGGATATATTTTGAATAAGGGTCTATGAAACCCTAGTACATATCCAAGGATTCCTAATACTAAAAGGAGATCATTGGCTTGCAATTGAGTTTATGGAGTGGATGAATTGTCCCACCTATATTGTTTACAACAAGAAAATTTTCACATGACAAAGCTTGAATAAAATTTGGAAGGCTAAGAAGTCTTGGATGAGAAATATCTAGGGTTTGTGGATAAAACTCTAGAGTTAGACCTAAATTGAAGACTCTACTAAATAATGAAACCCTAGGTCATTCAAGGAAGGAAAAGCAACAACATGCACTAATGGTAGATGACGAGGATGAATATGATGAGTTTGCAGATGAATTTCTATGATTTCTGCAAAGAAAGAAAGGATCAAGAGGGATCTGACAAATTTCCTTCAATCCTCAAAAGATAAGCACCTGATATATTTATTCCTTGATTATTATTAATTTAATTCTGGTTAGCCTCTTGTTGTGTTTCTTTTACTGGGCTGTAATCATTTCTTTCATGACCTTCTAGTGAAGGTTGAAGGTACATTGCAAAGGGTGTCAAGGCTTTAGTAGTAGATGAAAGCATTGGGAATAATGAAGAAAATATTGTGTAAAGAGGGTTTTCCCAAAGTGATTTTTGTTCAAGAGGAAGAAAATTTTACTAACATCTAGAATTGTTCTTGATGATCAGAAGAGCTCCGAGTTTAGAGGGAGAAAGTAGGCCAACGAGTTTGAAGGATGCCATGATGGAGGAAATTGTGCCAAAGAGAAGTTAGTGGTGACTTTCAAGTGGATCTACAAGATGAGGTATGTGGTAGATGGAAATAAAGAGAAGTACATGGCAAGATTCATGAGGATTCCCCTAGAAAGAGGGAGAAGTCTATGAGGATACATTAATTGCTCTAATTGTGAGGTACATTTCTATTTAATGATTACTTATGTTACTTTTATTATGGGTTGGAAATTACATTAGGTGGAAGTGGATATCGCTTTCCTCAATGGAGTAATTGAGGAAGAAGAAATGTACATAGAGCTACCTCAAGGCTTTGAGTTACATGAGAGGGAATCTTATGTTTGTAGACTAAAGAAGGCTTTGTATAAACCTTAGGCGTGGTACTATCATATGGATGGTTATCTTATGAGTCTTGGTTGATCTTGTTATTATATGACCCGTTTTGAATGGGAGTAGCAGTGGCAATAATATTTTCTTTTGTGATATAGGGAGTAGTTGAGCCCTACTTCAATGTCAGAGGGAATTGAACTTTGAGTTCGAGATGAAGGATCTTGGTTGGATGCATGATCTCTTGGGAATAGAAGTGTGGAAAATGCCAGGTGAGATCTTCCATGGTTAAAAATAACTATATTTCTAAGATTTTTCATAGATTTGGGATGATCGATAGAAATTCCATGGCCATTCTCATGGTTACCAATATGAAGAATTTGAGTGGTAAAGGGAGAAACTAAGATTGTCAGGGTGACCAAAAAGAAACTTTGGTACATTGGTACCACTATGGTATAATTGATTGAGATATGTTTTATATGATAAAGTACAAATGTTGGGATAGATAGATTCAGATTGGGTAGAGAGTGCTGAAGAAAGGAAGATCACATTAGGATGATGATTTAGTTTGGATTTTGCTTGGGCAAGAAGAAAACATATGTTGCACTCAGGACTGCAGAGGTTGAGTATATTGCAACTATTTTGGCATGCTATGAAGTAGTGTAGCTTTGGATGCTATTCACATGCTTGTTTGATCATATGTTGGAGATGGTCATGATGTAGGTTGAAGCACCTTGAGATCAAGTACCGAGATATGGTATAGATGGGAGTAGTTAAGGTCCAATGCATTTTTACAAACAAGCAAGATTGCTAACATTATCACAAAGCCTCTATCCCGGGATGATGTTTGTATACTTTAGGACAAGCTTGGAGTGGTTGAAAATGCTTCCCTTAGTTAAAGGGAGTGTTGATGTTGCAACATCAAGGGGTGGAGATTCTCCCTATGTCAAGATATTGATAATTCATGGGTATTGATCAGGGGACATCTGATGTGGCCGGGGAGATTTTCCCAAGTAGCATCAAGGCCTAGAGTGTAGAAATTATGATATATTTTTGAAACTTCTCATGAAATTTTAATCAAAATCACAAGACACATACCTACTCTACTGCTTTGCGAAATTCAATTCATAATTTAGAACATCAATCACAAACATGCAATGAGAAAGAACACACATGAACACAATATTTTTTCCATGGGAAAGCAATCTACTAAAAACCCTTTGTCTTATTGCATTAATCTGATGAATAGAGATGTATTAAAATTTCTCGCTCAATATGAGCTCAACTTGCAAGTGAATAACCTATCCCTTTGCTCACTGAGAAGTTCTAACCTAGACATAGTAAATTTATACATCAACTTGAGCCCCTATTTCCTTGTACAATTCTTGAGGAGATTAGGCCCCTATTATTTAGGAATTTCCTCCAAAATGATTGTGCAATTCCCAAAGTTGACCATTTGACTGCATGCAACACATGTACACTCAAGACTAGTCTACAATTGATGTTACACTACCTTGGAATCTCCACCACAACTAGGGAACTCAAATTCTTTGTATGCACTAGCTCTTTTGGGCTGATTGATCAGTTAATTGGATGATCATTGAGTTAGACCGAAGTCCCACTGCACAATTGACCTTCCGCTAGTTCCTACGGCAATTAGAACTAGTTTAACTAAAAACAACTTGAAATAACTGACCTTGATTGCGACAAATTAGCAATCACACATGCTTAACTAAACTCCAACTCCTCTAACTCGAATTTACTGAGTAAACTAAGTGGCACAAGACATGTTACAAAAGTTAACTGCATCCAAGTTGTTTACTGATGTGGAAATTTGAATTTTATTAATTTGACCAAGGAAAAATAGAATTGAAAATTTCTTGCTGCATTTTTTCAACACTCCCTCTCTGCAAGAAAGGGATAATCAACCACCCCTGTCACGCCCCCAAGCCTACGGTGGTCTTTCAACCATGCTGGCGAGGTGCGGCACCACCGAACACTTTCTTTTTAACAATACTTGTGCACATGGACTACGCCTAATTCACAACTGTGTACTTAGTTTGTGTTTCGCAACCAAGTATAAAATGCAGTTAACCTTTATATCAATGAACACCCATACTTATTCATTATCCATAGCAATTATAAAAGAAGACAACAATCACACGATATAAAGTGGAGGGGAAACTCTCGAACAAGTTTGCCCAACAATATATTATATCAGTCTTTCAATAATACATCATCGCAAGTAATGCTTGGCAAAATCCAAGCCAATACTTAGTTTCTTTTACAACATAGGCAAATCAACCTTTTACAATAACCATGTGCATGCCTTGCACAAAGAGTGGGTGCTCACTCGAGTCACCAAGACACTCTTGTCAATCCCGGCACAATTTTGCAACCGACACACAACTCATGGCACTTCTTGCCAACCATCGACCAAGAGTTAGTTCTGCGCCTTTACCAAGTGGAGCGTATGAGTTATGCGCACTCCTACCCAAACTGCACACTTCTTCCTTGCTATGCGAAGAGCACAAGTGATGAGCGAGTTGATTGATGTCAAATGAACCTCAATGCATGCCAATATATATGCGTTTTAGGTGTGGGTGGTGGCACTCCAGCCGACCCCCAAATACATGGTTACACACCCCCTGCACGCTCGTTCCACATGTCGGCCTTCCCACATTCTCAAGTCAGCCGCACCCATGTCTACTCCACGCATAATGGGTATAAGTTTCCCATCGTTCCATCACATTTGTAAAACTGTCCAAGTATTGTTGCATACCCGTTCAGCCTTTCGTCGCTTTTCCGTTTAGCGCACCCGCCCATTGTGCAGACCTTGCTTGCCCGTCGTGCAGCTCGCCCATTTCTTGTGCCCGCGCGCCCGCCCACGCGCCTGTTGTCTACCCGCGTGCCCGTCGTGCACGGTGACTCGCCCGACGCCCGTCGCGTTCACGCCCAAGGACCTTACATCCTCCTCTACCTGAAGTCGTTGTCGTCCTCGACAACATCCCTAATCATCAATATCCATGATGTCAACTCCTCCACATATGGCAAACATCCCTGCAACATATGTAGGACTCCATCTCCACCATGTCTCATCTAGGCAACCAACTGTCACCAAGATAGTCCATACCAAAGTATGTCATAGATGTCCATGATCATCGACCACCTGCCACAATCTCTCCATGATGCTCTCCCCATGGAAGGCTAATCCCCCCAACATCAAGCTACATGTCCAGTGCAACCAAGTGTCCACCTCATCATGTGCATCACCTCCACCATGTGCAAAACTTCCCATGATATGTCAACAAGTGTTAACACACCTCAACCATGTGTCAACATCTCATCCATCAATCTGTCAAGTGTTCTATGAGAACACCTCTCTCCATCATGTGTCAAGTGCTCCAAGAGAACACCTTTCTCCATCATGTGTTCTATGTGTCCAGCTGCCATGATACTCCAACACAATGTCAACATGCCTCTGTGCACTTCCGGACCTCATGTCTGAACTAGTTGGGTAGCTAATCCAACCATCACGCTCAAGTCATGAGAGTGAACAAACTCATATCACCACCAGTTGTTTCCCAAAACATCTGCCACATCCTGAACTCATCAAAATAAACCATGCTCAAGTCCATGAAGTAGCCCTCATCCCATCTACAACATGTCATGATGCTTGATGCCAAGCCATCCCTGCACCATCATACCTACTCAACCTGCTTAAGGGACTCACTGCCATGAGCAGCTAACAATGAGCCCCATCTTCTTGTCCATCTAAGAAGATGTAGAGGGGTTAGAGCTTGAAGGCTCACCCTCACTAATCAACTCGATCCATCTATCAGGATCCTCAACCTCCATCCTTTGTAGATAAGTGACCTGGTCCTCCTCTCGAACATCTGGCCTCACATATACCTCATCATCATCCTCATCCTCAATCACCTCTAGCCTTCTTGTCAAATCCAAGATACTATATGAAAGTGATTTGATGACCAATGACTGTTTGGTAAGCTTTGTCTCTGCCATAGACAACTGCTTACTCATGTCACCCAATTTCTTCTCATCCCTCATTTGCATCACTGCCAATTTACAATTAGGCCTATTCACACCAAAGGTAGGCACACCAATGGGTACATCTTCCCTTCCATCATAAATGTACAACTTCTTCAAATGTGAAACAATCATGGCATCATATTGTTTCATAAACTCCATCCCTAGTACAGTCTCATAGTCATCAATTTGCACTATAGTGAAGTCCACCTTCCTGGTCCATTCACCAAGTGTAGTGTCCACTTGTTCAGCCACACCAAGAACTTCATCCAGAGCAGAATTCATTGTCTTCATATGTGCCTTGATAGGAACATATTTCAGCCCAATCCTTCTCATAGTATCCTCACCCATGAAGTTGTGAGAGGCCCCACTATCCACCATAGTGAGTATATCAACATCTCCAACCATCATCCGAACATACTCCAACTTATTCCTCTCGGGATCCTTCCGAGAGATCACCTCTATAGCAGCAGTAGCACCAAGTATCTGCATCATCCCCACAGAAGCACCTTCATCTTTCGCATTAGATTGTGCTATAGCAGCCACCTTTGGTTTAGAGGGACAATTCTTCACCGTATGTGGGCCAACACATATCCAACACTTCAAGACCTTCTTCATCTTCGAACTATCATCCGATTTCGAAGCATCATCTTTCTTCTTATCTTTCGGTTTGTCAGATTTCTTCTTCCTATCATCAGAAGTCTCATCATAATGCTCCACCAACCTGTTAACAACAGGAAAGGCTTCTTCAAGTGTCCTAATCCTTTGTCTCTTCACTTCATTGCATGCCAAGGCTTCAACCCAACAATAAAATTGAACACCTTGTCTCTCTCCGCCATGTCAGGAAGTTCAAGGATAGCACTTGCAAACTCCCGCTGGTATGTTTGTAGGTTTCTTGTCTTCTTTATGAATTTTATCTTCATCCTTGCTTCCCATGTTTCATCCTGAGGACTAAAATGGGCCTGCAAAGTTCCTTTCATCTCATCCCACGAAGTGATGTCACTAGCACTGCCACTGGCAATCTGGTCCATCCTCCTTCGCCACCACATCTTAGCATCCTTTCTTAGAAACTGAGCAGCAACCTTGACCTTAGCTTCATCATCATATAGACCCAATCATTCCAAGTATTGCTCCATGTCCCACAAAAAGTTACCAAGAGTCTTTCCAATCCTTGTACCATCGAATGATTCCAGTTCCTTGACTTTCACATGAGGCACTCCTCCACCTGAGCCATGCCTCATGGCCTTCTTCAACACCACTATCTCATCCTTGACTTCATCAAGAGATTTCTTCAAGGCCATGACCTCTGCAAGACCCTGGTCCCTTGCTTCTTCAACCTCTTTGACCCTTATTTCAAGTTGTGTACACATCAAATCAGTGTACTCGTGTTGAGTTCGGAGTTCATCAAGTTCATCTTTCATCCTCAAAGTTGCCTTTTGTTCTTCCACAACAAGGTCAATCTTATTTTCAAAATGATCTTCCAAGTACTCCATTCTTTCCAACACTTTCTGCATCAAACCAAGGGTAGTATCCTTGGGATCACGACTACACCCAGCCTGGGATTCAGCCATTGCTAATAGCCTTCTCCTTCTTTGCAATCTAGTCTCGACCATGCACCGGCTTCACCTACAACCCAAGTCCTTGATGTCACACTTATCAGGAAGTGTTTACTTCTTTTCTCTGCAAGAACCTGTTACCACAATCACTTCTTCCAAGTGTATCCCACACTTGCACTTCGTCACGAGCTTCACTAGCTCGGATACCAACTCTCAAGTTGTGTATCAGCTTTCATCCACAAGCTACACCAGCTCTGATACCAACTGTCACGCCCCCAAGCCGACGATGGTCTTTCAACCGTGCCGGCGAGGTGCGGCACCACTGAACACTTTCTTTTTAACAATACTTGTGCACATGGACTATGCCTAATTCACAACCATGTACTTAGTTTGTGTTTCGCAACCAAGTATAAAATGCAGTTAACCTTTATATCAATGAACACCCATACTTATTCATTATCCACAACAATTATAAAAGAAGACAACAATCGCACGATATAAAAGGGAGGGGCAACTCCCAAACAAGTCTGCCCAACAATATATTATATCAGTCTTTCAATAATACATCATCGCAAGTAATGCTTGGCAAAATCCAAGCCATTACTTAGTTTCTTTTACAACATAGGCAAATCAGCCTTTTACAATAACCATGTGCACGCGTTGCACAAAGAGTGGGTTCTCCCCCGAGTCACCAAGACACTCTTGTCAATCCCGACACAATTCTGCAACCAACACCCAACTCACGACACTTCTTGCCAACCATCGACCAAGAGTTAGTTCTACACCTTTACCAAGTAGAGCGCATGAGTTATGCGCACTCCTACCCAAATTGCGCACTTCTTCCTTGCTATGTGAAGAGCACAAGTGATGAGCGAGTTGATTGATGTCAAATGAACCTCAACGCATGCCAATATATATGTGTTTTAGGTGTGGGTGGTGGCACTCCAGCTGACCCCGAAATACATGGTTACACACCCCCTACATGCTCATTCCACATGTCAGCCTACCCACATCCTCAAGTCGGCCGCACCCACGTCTACTCCATGCGCAATGGGTATAAGTTTCCCATCGTTCCATCGCATTTGTAAAACTGTCCAAGTATCATTGCATACCCGTTCAGCCTTTCGTCGCTTTTCCGTTTAGTGCGCCCGCCCGTCGTGCAGCTCCCTTGTTTCGCGTGACCGCGCGCGCGCCCGCCCGCGCACCCGTTGTCTACCCGCGTGCCCGTCGTGCACGGGGACTCACCTGGCGCCTGTCGCGTTCACGCCCAAGGACCTTACAACCCCTATCCTATGCATGTGGAACTCAAACTTACCTCTTGACAAGGACTTTTTCAAAATGTCATCATCTTGTTCCTCTGTCAGAATGTATTGTAGCAACATTATCTGCCTCTACACAGTCTTGTAAATGGTGATACCAGATATCTATATGCTTGGATCGATTGTGAAATACAAGATTCTCAAATATATTCATGAAACTCTGATTATCACAATAGATCACAACTGGATCCATCATCTAACCAAACAATCCCACAAGTATCTTTCTCATCCAGATTGCTTCCCATGTTGCTTGACTTGCAACCATGTATTCTACTTTTGTCGAGCTTAGCTCCATAGATATTTTCTTCCTACTATACTAAGAAACAAATGGAGACCCAACACTGAAAATTCCACTGGATGTCCTCTTTTAGTCTGATGGATTTGGCGTCCAATATGCATCTGTGAAGCCAAACAACGTTACTCCCTCTATCCATCTGTACCATAATCCATACTGGGTAGTGCCTCTAAGGTATCATAAACCACGCTTAGCTGCCTTCCAAAATAATTTGGTTGACCTAACCATAGATTGGCTTAGTTGGTTGACTGCATAGCACATATTTGGTCATGTGTTCACAAGATACATTAGTGAATCCACTAGTTGCTGATAAATGGTAGCATCCACTTCCTCACCTAAAATCAAATCATCAACATATAAGACAATAATAAGAAATTTACCTTCCACCAAGATGTGATAGAGGTTTGCATTTGCTTCACTTTTGGTGAAGCCCAAACTAGTGAGATAGTTATTGATCCTGGTGTACTAAAAACAAAGTTCTTGTTTGAGATCGCACAAACCTCGCTTGAGTCTGCACACATGAGACTCTCTATTAAATGTCTCAAAACCTTCTAGTTGCTCGATGTACACCTCCTCGTCAATAAACCCATTGACAAATGTTGTCTTCACATCCATCTAGTGGATGTTACACCCCATCTGCATAGCTAGTGCAAGAATTGATCTAATGGATAAGTACCTTGCTATAGGAGCCATGTATATAATGTACCGATCAGGTGACCTCCTCTTCCTATTAAAATTTGAAGGAAATCCTACATTCTCCCTCACATTCTGCACAAGTCTATCAACTTCCCTAGTTATTTTTATGCATTCTATGGATGTTTCTACTTGAGTGGACGCATCCACGCTCTTCTCCTCTACTTGTGGCTACTCTAAAAATTATTAAGGCTCCTCCTTTGGAACTAAAATCTCCTCTTTTGGTGGGATCTGAAGCTCCATCTCAAGAGAGAACCACACCGCTTTCTTCTCATCAAACTTTACACCCCTTCGCACAACTGCGAATCTGAGGGAAGGTAAGTACACATAGTAGTTGTGAGGAGTTTCTATGTAACCCACAAATACCACAAATTCTATTGTCAGCTCAAGCTTCTTCCTTGATTCTTTGGAGACATGGAAGTTAAAAGAGGCTCCAAAAATCTTGAATGTGTGACACATCTAGATTTCTCCCCAAGAAAGCCTCCTCTGGTATAATCATACCAAGAATTCAATGAGGACTATGGTTCTGGAAATAGACCATTGTGTTGCATGCCTCAACCCACAAATGCAGAGGTAGGCCTTGGTCATGTAACATAGCTCTCACTACTCCCACAATGCTCTGATTCTTCCTCTCAGCTACCCCATTCTATTGTGGGTTGTGGGGTATTGTTAGCATTCTTCGAATGCATTTTTTCGTACATAAACTTTTTAATTCATTCAAAACATACTCACCTCCATTATCGCTCCTGAGAGCCTTCACCTTCTTGTTGGTTTATTTCTCAACTAGTGCTTTGAATTCTACAAACTTGGAGAGTGTCTCAAATTTCTTTTGCATGAATAAGATCCAACACTTCCTTGAGAAGTCATTAATAAAAATGATAAAATATTTGTGTCTTACATTGGATGCTATTGAGAAAGGTCCACAGACATAAGAGTGGATCCTTTCTAAGACTACAAATTCTTTCTTGTCCTGATCATGGTATGTGGACTTTGCATACTTCCCCAAAGTACATTCTTTGCATATGTCTTGCTGCTTAAGTTCTCCTTTGAGGATTCCAGTGGTTATTTTTTGCATAATCTTCAAGGCACCATGATGAAAATGGCCAAGCCTTCTGTGCCAAAGTTCACTAACATCGCGGCTCTACACTTTCTCTGACTTACTACTTAATGCAACACAATCTTCCACATCTAGCTTATACATTTTCCTCACACGAACCTCGATCTTCTTCACCTATCCTATGGCTATGTGTCCCAGAAACACTTTCCCTTTACTGAAGATCACATCATAACCATAGTATTCCAAAACTGCAACAGATTTGAGATTTTTCTTTAGGCCTGGAATGAACATGACATCCTTGAGTCTGAGAGGGAAGCCTGACTCCCTTTGAAAGGTGAGTGTAATAATCCTGGTTGTGTTGTACCATGCGTTGTCCCCCAACTTGATGTGAATCTGGAGATATTTCTCCTCCATGTCACTAGAAAGTCTCTACACCCTGTAATGTGGAACAATGCACTTGAGTCAGTGTACCACATGATCCCCTTCATTTTGCTGGCCATGCATGCGATAAGAGCAAAGCCAAGCTCGAATGGTGAAGCCAAGGCTTCACCTGCTCCTCCTCCTGAATTCTTCTTACTAGAATTTTTATATAGAAAATTCGTGGCATAGTGCCTGAATTCATGAAAATTGAAGCATTTAATTTTGGACAATGTTTTCTTCTTTCCCCCTATTTTCACTCACTGCAAAATTTATTTTCAGCTAACCAATGTACAAAAGATCATAAACGTTTGTATCCATGTTTCAAGCCACAAAATCCCTCAAAGCTAAATTAGACCTCCTTAAATGGATAGTTCTCTGAATTAGATTTCCAATGTATTGTAGCAGCTACAACAACCCTCCAAAATTTTGGCTCACATGTAAATTTTGGAGCCTACCTTGGATCCTGTGATCATTCATCCTTGGTCACTTTTTGGCAAGCTGATGATATCAAGCTTCCCCTCCTCAATCTTAAGAGTTTTTCATGTTCTCACCTTTATGCAACATGTGTTATCTTTGGGCATAGGGGTTGTTGTTTGTCATGCAAAGGGAATGTTGTTTTTCTTCAAGGGAATTGTGTGCATATGAGTGGTTTCCATCAAATAAAGATGTTTCATACTCACTTCACACACTCTTGTCATGAAGGTTTTTGTATTGAGAAAAGTATGTCTTATGAATTCTGGATAATCTACGTTGTGTCACTAAGTGCCCGTGTGTGATCACAATTGAGTCTTATCACTGTTTACATATGTGTCACTGATCTCACACTTAGCTATTTCCCAAGAAACTTAGCCTCATTCATCTTCTCATAACTTTGCACTTTTCTTCTGCAACCATCAAGCTTCCTCCCTTTCCTGTTGAAACCCCATAGACCATAGAGACCCCATGGAACATTGCTCTCCAGAAATGCACAAAGTAGTCAGGAAGCCAACACTGCTCTCCAGAAATGCAAAAAGTAGTTAGGAAGCCATTGTGCATAGCAGTCTAGCTACCGTATATTCAGAAACTATGCAGAGGTTTCCTCCCAGAACAACCATCCCACAGCTGTGTCCCGAGCCTCAAAACTATGTAGTTTTTTCCAAGTTGTCCTAAATGTAATGCATGTATAAACTACGTAGATGGGCCTGATTCCAACAAAAGTCACTTCCTACTGAAACCGCATCAATCCGTTGCCCAGTGACTACAGGAAAAGGTAACATGTTGAGATCACTCCTAAGGAGTTGGAGAGAAGGATCAAGAGACCAAGTAATGGAAAATATCAAGACCACACACAAAATCCATCGAATGCATGATCATCTTGAGGGTAAGTATGGTAAGTAAAGAAAACCTTTCGAAGTACATCTTTTAGTTGAGTTTGTAGGACTGCTTGTCATTATCATATCATCCTATCCTCATTAACATGCCTGTTCCCAAACACAAAAGGTCATTTCACGTGTTTCCTCTACATGTCCTACTTTCTTTTTGCTGTTTGACCAACTATCATCCTCAGCATGTTGATTGTTATGTCATGCTTGTGACCTCGTTCTGGTGATGTTGAAGTTTGTGTTTGAGTTGTGTTCACTATGTAAACATTTATTGCACTCCCACAATATGTTGCAAGCATTGTTGCACAAGTATCATCATGGTTGTTCGAAGGTCTATCCGAAGTGTCACGCATGTTGCTTTCATCATTAGACAACCCCATAGCCAGCCACATTGAGCATATGTTGTCTTGTTTGTTCAAGATGCCTTGTCGTCAAGTCATGTTGAGTGTGTGTTTGCAAGGTCATGCATGCACAAGTTCACTCATTCACACACTTAGTCATTTTGTCGACGATCTTTTGACTAGACCATCCTCCACCAACCAAACCTCCACTGAGTTGCACTGCGCAGTGTCAACCCTTAGTGATCATGTACTACTACCTAGAATTGCACAGAGCTTGAGGCTGCCTCCTAGATAATCTACACTGCGCAATCCTAGAATCAACTAGATCTAAAATGATCATATGTTAAAACTGAAGTAGAATTGATTATGCCAACAATGAAATGAATGTTAACTTAAAGTGATGAAAATGTGACTACTGCTTGAGAAGAAAGACTTTACGATAGTTGATAAAACATAAGTAAGATGCAAAAAAAAAAGTAAAAATAGAAAATACATAGCGATACTAGACATCAAGATTGATTATGGAGTTCATCCCTGATGGAATATGTCTTTGGGTCCGCTTTCAAGATGGGTGACCACTTTATCAGGATTGGTTCCAAAGAGGTTGATTACACAGCAAATTGACCAAATTGAATGTGCACGTAGGCACTTTTGGTCACCGCCATAAGAAATCTCTCTGAACCAGATTTCCAACTCTGTCACGGTTCCCAATTCTGACTCCAAATGCTCCTGTTACACTGAAAACAAAATAACCTATGTCCTCTAGAATCTGCATACAAAACTCGAAATCAATCTCTCCCTTATTCATGAGTAAAAGGATGAATTTATAGGCTTAGTAGGTTCATTCGAACTTATTTGGACTAAAATTATCATGAATGGCTTCTAATTTTGGTCACAAAGGTTTGGTCTAGTTAT